>NQII01000904.1:184274-329322 GCA_002778355.1 Clitarchus hookeri
AACCAACAAGGTTTTCAATCACAACCCTCTGCAAACTCACCCGTTCTTGAGGCTGACCTGTTCCTTAGGTAGGTAGGCCAGTCGGCCAGGCTTAGCGTCAACTGCACCCCGTCCATGTTATCCCTAGCTTGGGTAAACGCAATGTGCATTTGCTTGTCATTATCGTTGCTCCTTTTTACTGATATGAGCCTTCTTGCCTTCTGAATTATATGTCAATAAATCCATGTTTCCATGCGATTGGGTTTGGTGATGTAAGGCATGTTGGTTATCCAAGGGACATTGAGAAAGAATCTAAAATGTTATTGAACAAGCTAAAGTGCTGGGTTATGTTTCCTTTAACATTTACAGTAACTTCAAACGTTTCCAAACCAACAAATTAGAAAGTAACTGTGAAAAATGTATTACGAAAAACTGAAAATTGTAAACTGTGGTAGAATATGCACGAAACTTTTTCTGAATTGGTTACGAAGTATTTACTTAAAAACATTTCCCCTGGACTCTCCCTAAATTACCGATTACTGGTAGTACAGACTGAGAGAAAGAGCCATACAATTTTTCATAATACGCGAGAAAGTTTTTTACCTGTAGAACGCCATTACTTTTACGAAAATTAATGAATTTTGTTAGAGTCAGTGTTGCTGTGAAAGTTGGTAATCCGCGAATAAGTATTTTATCTCCTATCAGGTTGTGAACACGAGTAACATTAGCTCATCTACCAATATCATACTGATTACTGGTACTAAACTAAAATATCACAGGTTTACGTCAGCCATGTTTTCAACTTAATTTGCACTTATTGCGCAGCCATCCGGTGGGTTGACCCATGGTGAATTTTCCCAAGCAGTTTTTCCACTTCATTTCACGCAAATGCAAGTGTACTTCCTTCATATAAATGCTCCCTAATTCTCACACATCTAATCAAAAACCTGCCTAGTAACAGAATGTGAAAGGAAATAAACTTATTAATATCACAATATATAATTACTGGCAGTTTACTGGCAAGTTAAATGGATTTCCTTATCACCGCAGATACGAACTTTTCAAGCTGTAACGGTTAATAACGCTGCATTTTGCGGAAGCTGAGTACGCCTCAAATGGAAACTTTCCGTAATTTCTGAAAATATATTACATTTACTTTTTTCCTAATTACAGGTGTTAGCTCTGTGTATCGTGTCTTGGAAAATAATTTGGACTATTCATGGAATATTAAAGTAATTGTGACTAAAACGTCGGTATATTATAAGAACTATTTTTATCAGACTATCTTTTTAAGGCTCTGTCTTGATTAATTTGCTGTTACTACCAAACTTCAAATGTTCACGCTAACGTTCGAAGGCCTGGCCTGCAGATGTTTCGTATAACACAACAGTTATATACCTCACGCTATCTCCTAAGAATCTCTGACCGGAAATTTCCCGCCAGCAAGGCTTTGTAAACGAACCCGCATCTTCAGCAGCGTTAAGTGAATGTGTAATCACTAAGTCAACCCTGAGTCCGGAATCACTGGTGACATAACAGTGCTATATTTCATGCCATTTACTTATATAAATGCATGGTCTCGGCTTACAGAAAATAGGAAAGAAGGCACGCCCCAAGGAACTGCCCAATATGGGCGTGAAATGAGGTTGGAAAAACAGCCGCCTAGGGCGGCCAGTCGAGTGAGTGAAGAGATATGGGCGGCTCTTACAGCGAGGTCTTGAGAGCCGGTGAGGGTGGTTGAGGTGAGTATGAAGCAGCGCCGGAAAGAAAGGGCGGGGGAAACGGAGATCCCCGAGAAAACTTGCCGACCAACTGCATCGTCCGGCACGATTCCCAAATGTTAAAATCCGGGAGTTATCCGTCCGGGGATTGAACCAGGTTCACCTTTATCGGAGGCGAGCAGGCTAACCACTCAGCCACCGCGGCTCCCCCGACCCGTTGAGTTTGAACTTCCACACCATCAGTAATCTGAGTAGCGGCTGTTATCATTACCGCCAAACGTGCACTTCAATAATAATGCTATTTTTATTACAAACGTAAGGCCACAAAGGGCACACAATTTGGACTATATCTGCCATATTTCATTTACTTACCTTTTGTTACTTACCGGAGTAACGAATATCAGAATGGCAGGATTTTTATATGGAAACCATAGATAGACATCACGCTGAGACGTGCCATGAAATGAGGCATTTAATGTAGAACAAAGTTCGAGTGCGCATAACAAGGAACGGAAGTACGCCGATAACTTCACCGGCCAACGACAGCGCTCGTCCACATTTCTGACATGAGATATTTTGAATTCAATTCTGACGGGTACGAAAACCGTGTTGCCATGGTGGGAGTTGAGCGTGCTGGCGTGTGTTGTTGCCGATTTGCGTAATCATTTGTACTATCTGCTTTTGTGTCTTCGTTTGACAATTGCTTAAAAGCAGCTTGCGCTGTGAAGCTTTTCGCCCAGCACTTAGGGATACTAAGCAAGGAATATAATATAAGAGTTCACACAGTCGATGATGCAGCGTATCTGTAATTGTGCTGTTGCCCTATACTGTGAATTTCTGATGTCGAAGATTTCAATAAACACTTCAAACTTCATCCCAAGATTATAGGGCTTTAGGCACTGCCGGTTCTTCATGAAATTCACTTTGAGTTATACTAACAAAACAAACTGTCTTGCTGGGTTTTAATAATTCATTTAATTATATATATTTATTGTGCAATTCNGAGTTATACTAACAAAACAAACTGTCTTGCTGGGTTTTAATAATTCATTTAATTATATATATTTATTGTGCAATTCGAAAAACATAGATAATTATAGGGCGTTGTTGCCATGCAGTTAACTTAATTCTATTGAATCTAACCGTTAAAAAAATCTCGGAGTTTCTTAAAATCCCTAGGTTTAAAGCAAATTATTTTCTGTTCCGTAATAATGCATGTACATAGAATCTTGGGCAATAGGTATACTATTTACTGGCTTCACAACATTTTATTATTTTGTAACCTGAGTTATAGGAATGCTCCTTACAAATTTAAAGAGCTTGAGTAACTATTTATGTACTGTAGTGCTGAATGTGATTTAGTGTATGAGAGAAAGAAGAAAAACCTATTTTGAATTTAAAGATAAAAAAATAATAACTCTTTAATGGTAATGTTCTAGCTCGAGAAACAGCAAAGGAATCATCAAAATGAAAAATTTGTGGTGATAGGTCAAGACGAATTGTTTGATGTATAAATTCATTTGACATCCTAATTAGCCTGTACCACGCCCAAAACACCTTTCACTTAATGATCCTTCATTGTGACGAGAAAAGTCTTTGAGAATAAAATGAAGTGAATAAAGAGTAGGGCCGGAATGTAAGTACAGGAGATCCCAGAGAAAACCCGTTGACCAGCGGAATCGTCCGGCACGATTCCCACATGTGAAAATCCGGGAATGACACTGCCGGGAATCGAACCGGGTTCGCCTATGTTGGAGGCGAGTAGTCTGACTACTACATCACCGCGACCCCCAAGACAGTTCAAAACAAAAATTTAGACTGTAGTATGTGCAGTAACGTTGGCAACGAAGTGGAAAAGAATAGTTATTATGCCTCACCGTTGTTAAAAGTTTCATGCTAATTTTATGACAGCGTAAATTAGTTCATTAACGGCAAGTGCACACTTTCCTGAAGTACTGATACAACNTTTCATGCTAATTTTATGACAGCGTAAATTAGTTCATTAACGGCAAGTGCACACTTTCCTGAAGTACTGATACAACTATTTTCAGATACAAATATGAGTTAACTAAAACATCGCCATAACACGTCTATATTTCAGTTGTAAAATATTNACAACTATTTTCAGATACAAATATGAGTTAACTAAAACATCGCCATAACACGTCTATATTTCAGTTGTAAAATATTTTGTTTACATTATTCAGGTGTCCAAACAAAAATAGTATTTTCAAAAATAAAATTTGTAATTTTTCGTCATATTTAGGTAGGTTTTATAACTTTCAACAGCCTATGTGTTAATAATGCTTCAATTGTGATTATTTTACAGGTTATTAAAATACCTATTTTATTCGTGATATGGTACAATACGGACGTTACACGTTAATCAGGTTTAATATTTTGCAGTGACTGTATTTGTTTCCTTTGAAGAGGTGGGTGTGGGCGGGGTGACTACAAAGGATATATTTAATATCTCCTTATTGATGTGGATTAACTTACTTCATTGAAAAGAGGCTTTAACCAGAATATATATTAAAACAAACCAACGTCCAATAAAAAAAAAAGAGATAAGAGGAATCTCGAGCACACAATTAGTGTAGCTTATTTTATCACGGGACCACAGTGGCTGAGTGGTTAGACTGCTCATCTCCCACCAAGGCAGGCCAGGTTTAATCCCCGGCCGTTTCACTCTGGATTTTCGCATGTGGGAATCGTGCCGGACGATGCCGCTTGTAGGCGGGTTTCTTCGGCGATCTTCCCTTTTCCCGCCCTTTCATTCTGGCGCTGCGCCATGCTCACCTCACTTCACCCTCATCGGCTCTCAAGACCTCGATGTTAAGAGCAGCCCAAATCTCTTCACTTCACTTATTATATCACGTAACCTTAGCGGCAAAGAACATGATGATAACTAACATTGTAAACAATTTCGTGCACGTACACTGATACTGTAACTTTTATTCCGCTCATATTTTTATATGTTTTTTTTCTGGCTGGGCTTTATTACTTTGTGGTTTGGAAAATATTCAGTTGCACACAAATCTGGGGCGTCGTTAGCTATGAATTTTTTGAGGGGACACTGACTCACATAAAAAAACAGAAAAACCAAATTAAGGAAAGAGATCATAATATCATCATAGTTAAGAATTAGTATAAATATATGCATTGTTTAAACAATTAAATTAATACAGTTTATTATTAACATTACATGGAACATTCCATATCATAGAAAATACTTTCAGTCAGCAATAAAAGGCACAACACTTTTTGATTTCGTTGCAATTTGTAAGAATGTCATTTTGCTTGATTCAGATTCAGGGATAAATATTATATGACAGATTCCTTACTAAAACAAATATAACAAATATTGAAAAAAAAAATTAAAATGATATTGGCCCAAAAGTTACTTTTTTTAATTCAGGCCTGCAGACAAATGTTGCAGCAATTTTTCTTGTATCAACTGAGTCGAAAATGTTATTGTGAATGTAACAGAGAGCTGCGTGATTCAATCTCTTCTGAGTCAATGAGAAACGACCGATATGGGAACAGTTTTCTCCAGTCACAAGAACTTGTTCAAGTTTCAGGTGCTCTTTGATGCCAGGCTGTTCAATGCAAATTTTTAATTAACAAATTGCAGTATCAGTAACTTGAAAGTACTCCCTCCGGAAGTGGTCTTCTTCACGTGAAGCTATATGATGTACTATACCACCTGTAAATCATGTGGGGTACATCAACACTTCTTAGTTTTAAGAGCTCCATTAAGTTGCCTTCACTTTTTAAGTGAACTCTCGTGGCACAACCCTCTCTAGCTAGGTATTTCAGTGAACTTATTATAATAATCAAACATTCAGAAGCTATTTTCTTCTTATCTGCTATCTGTGTTCACAATTGTTATTTTGCGGACGCTTTAATCTGCTGAAAACTCAAATCATCTTAGCTATATGATAACTTTTCATGCGTTTTAAAATTTTCGTTTGCTTTTTTCCAGTTTTTGAAACCTTTTGTTTTGTATGCTTCATCGCTTTTTGTTGATAAATTTTTCCAGGACACAACATAACATATTTATGACAAAATAAACAGCAAACACTATCAACAATGACTAAATGCTACCATTTAAAATATGGACACCATTAAGTTTTTAATGTAAGGTTTCGCCCTTTGAGCTTTTGAACCGGAAATTCATCAGGCAAGACTTGTCGCTGATTGCGTTCAAAAGAAAGAATAACCTCAGTTGTAGGTATAAGAAAAACTTGATATTTAGGTAACGTTGTCGATTGGCACAGGTTTGAAGAAGTTGAAGGCATCAAATCTGAATGAGAACTTGCACATTCACTGAGTGGTATTTCAGTGACCGTATAGGCGCCGCAGTCTCGAATGCGTGCTGGTTGCTTCTTTGGAGGACCGCGGAAAACAAGGTCGGAAGACGTAGTTGTGATGGCCTTTGTGTGAGATATTTTATATCTAATTACAAACTTGACCATTTTGTTATCACAGCCAACGCTTATGCAGGATATATTTGTTTAAATCTCACTGAAATAACAAATAATTATATCGAAAACTTTTACTCACATCAATTCTGCAATGAGAAAATACAGACTTGTTAGCAAACCACTGCTATAAAATAAACTCCAAATACGATATTATAAGAACGCCTAGTGTACATTAATGGTAATATTTGATCACTTCGGAGAATGTGCTGCCATTTTTGAACATTCCACAGCAATATTTGAGAGAATGATCGATGACCTACTCTTTTATCATATTTATTTGCTCGCAGGTACAGATAGGCTACTGTGAGCAATATTTATAGTTGGATAAAGTCAACTCAAAGTGAATTAAAACTAAAATACAAACGATATCAACAATGCTATATGCAAAATATGTAAACAATTTTCAGTGGCTCGTGTAAATCGTCAAATAGGTTATTGCATATTTAAGTTCAAGGTCTAACTTCAACTCAACTAAAAAAATTAGCTATGTAATTGGCTCTACATAAATTCTGCATTATTGTTATGTTTTCGAGTCTGTTGCGAATCGTACCAACTATCGTATGCGAGGAGAAGTAACTTAAGGTATTTTAGTGACGAAGTAATTAGTCATTATTGAATAATTTTCATAGTCAAGCTAAGAGAAAGGTTGGTTATTTAAAATATTAAAAATATATAGTTTTAAGATGACTGGGCTACTTTATTCTACACTGAAACCTGTCAGCTTAGAAATTCTGTTCAAAATGTTATGGAAGGCCAATTATCTGTTGGCTAGGAGGGGGGATACGGCCATCCCATCCCCCCACTAACGATGCCCATGCACAAACAACTAATCACGTTGAATTTGTGTTTCAAACACCTAGAGGAATGTTACAAAGGTGTGACAAATACACATGAAATTTAAATCATTACTTTAGTCATACAAATGCATTTCACAGTTAAAAACATATAAACTTCGTACTTCCATTATTCGCCTTCACACTCTAAGGCCTACGTAAGAACGATTATTTTATTAGAACATCACTTCACCCGTCGAACCAAAACGACGCAGCACTTTGAAATATTGTTACACCTCCAATAAAACGACAAATGTATCACATCTTTGTTATTTAACTATGTATGTTAGAAGTATGTCTACAAACTTAATTTAATAATTCTAAGTATTTTTCGCCGAAAAAAATAAACATTTCACAAGCAGAAAATGTAAGTATTCCAACAAGCAATGTTTACTTTACAGATATCGTGGCAAAACTCAATTTAACAAAATTTTGTATTTAAACTACAAGTTACTATCCACTGCCAACACAGCACCACTGGCAATGTTTTTAATTCATATTGATTTCGAAATAAATATAAAAATATATGTAACAGCTAAAAATATATATAATATTTTATAAGCTAATAACAGTTTTAAATGGATTGGCTATTATATGTAATTTGTTCTAAATACAGGCAGATATGTGAATTCTAGAGTATTCTTCCAAAAGTTTTTTTTCCTTTCGAAAAGTGTGAAGATTCCATGAATGGATATATGATTTGAGATTAAAATAATTTTTTTCTTGTAAGTAAGTGGTTTTATATGTGTGTACTCTTNCCATGAATGGATATATGATTTGAGATTAAAATAATTTTTTTCTTGTAAGTAAGTGGTTTTATATGTGTGTACTCTTTTTTAAAATTAGTTTGAATGCAATCAAGTTAATCGAAATATTTTATTCAAGTAAAAGGGTGGGTATGTAGGAAATTAAAATTTAAACAAACACGTTCATCACTGTTGAACATGTGACTTTAACAGATATATTGGCCATAATATAGTTAACGTTGGGAATATGCGCAGAAGACTAAAATGAGATTGCCTCGTCTGTAGTGTATATTCAAATGTAATTGGATAGCTGCGAAGCAGCTATTGGTCAGTTTTGCCTCGTGCTAGTTATAGTTCCCGGCTGCAGGGGAGGAGGTTAGTTGACTGACTTGGGTGTGTTGTTTCACAGGTGGAGCTGAACATTGAACCTGGTCAGTCACTGGGGCTGATGATCAGGGGAGGCGTCGAGTACAACCTGGGTATCTTCATCACGGGCGTCGACAAGGACTCCGTGGCGGATCGCGCCGGCCTCATGGTAAGTCCCGTCCTATATTATATATCACTTACCTATGTTAATTAACAGGGTGAAGAAGGGGTTCCACCGTAAGTAACTGACCAAAAGGTTAATTTATTCTGACTTCTTACCTAGCTGTTCTGCTTACAATCAATGATTCATAAGTGTTTATTACAGAGAGACTACAATAATGTTGCCAGATATACAACACATTCGAAAGAAAGGGATGACATGTTGCTGGGGGGAGGGTGGGTAGGATAGAGAAGCTGGACTCGCTCTAGCATCGTAGTGATAGACATTCACCGCCACACCGCCGACTGCTACCTCGTCCTAGGTCCTGACTACACTACGACCGACCTGTCACCCTCACTTCTTATTGTTCCTGATTCGCGTCCTGCATGGGGTTACGGCTGCGAGCCGTTGATAGTTTGGCACAATCTCACTGTGCCAGTTCCGCATCTGAGCATATCGCTACGTCTCTTGTAGTTATGTAATGGTGTCTGGCGTGTACTGTGTGTGTTTTGGCTATAACCACTTGCCATACTGGTGCGGCCGCTGCCCGTGGTCAGGCATCATAGCACTGGGCACAGCCACGCACGACCTCGGAGTCTGCCAGGCGCAAGTGTCTCAAACCACGAGTTCGAACCTCGAACAACAGGTGGTTGTTCGCGACACCACATCCGCACGCCACACGCTCCGCTACCCTCCAACGACGGAGCTCTGTAACGAAACGAATTCAATCAATCCTGTACTTCAAAATAATGACTTAAAAAGTATCTCGAGTTTCATCATTTAATAGCGTGTGTTAAATATCAAACGCAAAAATTAAATCTACGTTTCAAGATTACATCACTGAGCATCAAATTACTATTGTAAACCATTCTTCCGAAGTAATTACAATAAAATGTCATCATCCCTTACGTTTTGTTTTCTGAATTTGCGCGTGACATCAGTTTACTTGTTACAGCAATTCTGTTGTACTATTTTAATGACAGTAAATTTTTGCGCCATTGCTACTCTTTATTGCTGTGTTAAAGCTATTTACAAGATTTCTTGAACACTGTTCGATCAAGTGGTTATTTTCTAGGCAGTAACTTTGCCACAAGTCTCTGTCAACCTAACATTTGATTTGTTACCGCTAACATTTTTATAGCGACTGTCGCACTACGCAGATAGGTCATCGATGATAAAAGTCCGAGAATTGGTGCTACATTTACAATAGGCTGAATGTGCATAGGGCAATAACTATTACGCGTCGATTCACNAAAAGTCCGAGAATTGGTGCTACATTTACAATAGGCTGAATGTGCATAGGGCAATAACTATTACGCGTCGATTCATTGTCTTTTATTTGTAGAGAATATATGCTAGTTTCCAGCAAAGAATATTTTCGGGAGATTACGTATACAAAAATATGAACCGCTTCAAAAAGAAAACAATGATAGGTGAACTGTGACATTTTAACTTGGTTAAAAAATATCGTTAATATTTTTAACTGTCAACAAAATATAAAAATATATATATGTTTAAAATACAGAAAAATACGTATACAACCTTTCCAAAAATAATAACATCTATTTTGTGCATATTTTCTTTTCATTCAAATAAGCCACGTTATAAATAACTCCATTCCTACCAGTGAATTTTTATAATTTGTGGGATCCGCCAATAAAAATACTGTGGTTACAATAATTAATCACGCGAATCAATACTCTAAGCCAAATCTTTCTTAGTGTCTACGCGCTATAATTTGTAGAGTATCATTTATTGCCTTTCCAGCACCTGTGATTTCATGAACCTTAAATCAAGAATAATTCATTGATAAATAATACGAGTGACGTTTATAACTAGTAATGGAAACTCTTATGTTATTTTGTTTGAGACACACAAAATAAAATTCGATGTTTTGACATTTAACTCGAATTAAATATTATTTTCTGTAATCAAATACCAGTATATTATTTCAAAACTATTTATATGAAGACAAGTACGTTATTTTAAAAGTTATGAGTGTTGCATGTTATTTAGTTTATTGAATATAAAACTGACTTCAAGTAACACCAATAAAATTGCTGGGGTGATGTAAGGTGAATATGAATAAAAGTTATTTGCAAACTGTATAGTAGAAATTTAAAACTGAATCACTAGAAAAACTTGAAAAATCGAAATCAAATCGCGAAACACAAAATGTCAATTATTGGCACAACAATAAAATACCTTGCAAATGTGTACATGCAAAATCCTATTTTTGCTGTTTGACATAATCATTACTTTCATGGAAACTCTCAACGCGCCCATCGTAGTAAGTTTCACTTTTTCGTATAAACTATCACAAGCTTCATGGATACAACACTCCCACAAAATATCAGCTCAAGCATTAAAGAATTCAAATTTTTTTTGCCAAGTATTGACAAAATATTTTAAAAACTGCACTGTCATGTTCTTTGAACAGATATGGAAAAATATGCAGGAAAAACTTATCCAAATTGCTGTTGGACGGGATTTGATATTTAGAAATCAAAATATGAGCCGTGCACGTTTACTCGCGCGCATACGCGATAAGTATGTACGTACTTGCTAAACTGATTTTACACTTACCGTAAAAAGATAGTCACAACCACAAGGAAGTGTCGGATTGCAACGGAAGGTAAAAGTCACCAAGAAAGAAATAATGACAAACTGCNATAGTCACAACCACAAGGAAGTGTCGGATTGCAACGGAAGGTAAAAGTCACCAAGACAGAAATAATGACAAACTGCGTACGGTGTCACAGTATGTCGTCGAGCCTCTACGTTTACAAACACATTCCGCCAGACATCGTGGCAAGGAGTTGTAGAGGTGTCCATCCCATGTAGCTTAAGTATTCTCTCGTATTTCTTGCAGATTTTATGGCAGTGTTTGTGTCGTGATAGAGCGATCGATAATATCCGACAAATGTTAAATTGGGGATAGGTCTGGCAGTGCAGCTGGCCATAGCAAAGGCACGCCCTTAAGATGGCAGCAGTAGGAGGACGAGCGTTGTCCTGTTGGAATAGAGCACTGGCGTGGGCGTTCACAAACGTCGAGGCCACTGGTTGCAGGACATAATGAGCGTACCTTTGAGCTTTCAAAGTGTGCGTGATGAAGACCAACAGTGATCGGGCATAGTACTCGATTGCACCCCACACCACGACACCAGGCCGTCTGGACTTGTGACGTGTCATAACAAACCGTTTATATTGGCGCTGTCCGCGTTGGCCCCACAAACAGATGCGTTCGTAATAGCTACCAAAACGAAAACGGGCCTCATCACTGAAGATTGCCCACTACATGGCTCCATGACAAAAGGTCTCGATACGACTGCAGTTTGTTGCGACCTTGATGTGGTATTAAGAGCAATCATCGTATGCGTGCATGTAATCCTGTGTCCAGTCTGCCAACTGTACTAGCACTCGTGGTACTAAGAAAGAGAATGCGAGGCGTGCGCATCTCCCCACACCCTCCCCNAGTCTGCCAACTGTACTAGCACTCGTGGTACTAAGAAAGAGAATGCGAGGCGTGCGCATCTCCCCACACCCTCCCCCTGGCGTAATCTAGCGGTCAGGAAGGGAGCTAGGCTGCACATGTTCACCAGAGAGCTGTCCCTTCTCACCATTGGTGTATCTGACCTCACATCGGATAGGTTCGTGAGACTTTAGTGCTCTACTAAATAAATACNAGTCTGCCAACTGTACTAGCACTCGTGGTACTAAGAAAGAGAATGCGAGGCGTGCGCATCTCCCCACACCCTCCCACTGGGTCCCTGGCGTAATCTAGCGGTCAGGAAGGGAACTAGGCTGCACATGTTCACCAGAGAGCTCTCCCTTCTCACCATTGGTGTATCTGACCTCACATCGGATAGGTTCGTGAGACTTTAGTGCTCTACTAAATAAATACNTCCCTTCTCACCATTGGTGTATCTGACCTCACATCGGATAGGTTCGTGAGACTTTAGTGCTCTACTAAATAAATACCATTTATTCACTTTATTTTATTATTATTATGCGTTTTAAGTAGTTAAGAGAGCAGTTTCGATGGTTATCTTTACTACAAGATTCTACGTTCTGTTTCGAAGTAATAATAGCAGGGAACACAATAAACATGTTAATTACTTCANATCTTTACTACAAGATTCTACGTTCTGTTTCGAAGTAATAATAGCAGGGAACACAATAAACATGTTAATTACTTCAGTTTCCCCGCTAATGAGGAAATTCAAAACAAGCGGGTGTGTAGCTGCTGAAGTATGACAAAATTTATATAAAAATGGCAAAAAAGTACCTAACATATAAATAATATTTTCACGAGTAAATAATAGACATATTTCTTTTATAAAACTGAGCACTTTCTCATACATTTTACCTTTCTTTCAACACGAGTGCAGTGAAGAGCGCTTTTACAATATTGTACGAGAGAAACGATTTGATTACTATCCAGTAAAAAAAAAGTAAATAGAAGGAAGACGCAGTGCGAAACTAGAAGCTTATTTATTTTGTTGGTTAGAGGCAGTCATAGNAAAAAAAAGTAAATAGAAGGAAGACGCAGTGCGAAACTAGAAGCTTATTTATTTTGTTGGTTAGAGGCAGTCATAGAGATATTTCAGAGAAAAGCCAAAGCACGGAAGAACTTGATCAGATAAATTTTACTGGATGAAAACAACATAATAATATGCCAAGCAGCAGTAACTGTGGGAAGTGATTATAATATGTTTATTTATTGGAATCATTCCTAAATAATGATAGAATTTTTGGACAACCCGCAAGAGTGTCTGAATAACACAAAGTAGGTTTTAATTCAAGCGTGAACAATGGTGCATTTTTGAAGATATTTGTCGATAATCTCAGCAGCTTATCACTTTTAAATCGGCAAGAAATATTTCCGGCAAGGTGATTAGTTTGTCTGAAAAATTGTGGAATCGATTGTTCTGGCGTTACACTCTTTACTGTAATCTCGTACTTACTCGATTTTCATAAAGTATTTAAAATTTTTAAGGGCTTACGATATTGAAAAGCATTTAAGGGCTTAGGTGGTAGATATTGCCAATCAATACCGCTTTCGAATCTCGTTTGGAGTACTGGATTTAATACTGCTGAATGTTTTGCCTGCCTATAAATTTGTTACCTTGTATTCACGAAACTGACTTGCATGTTCAGCGAGAAAACCACTTGTTGCACTAATGTTTTGCTAGTTCTCTGGGAGAAATATAGTGCCATTTTCGGAGTAAGCATAAAAGACTACTTTTCTCACACTTAGTTCNTTTGCTAGTTCTCTGGGAGAAATATAGTGCCATTTTCGGAGTAAGCATAAAAGACTACTTTTCTCACACTTAGTTCAAATATCCAGGATAATAACAGTGAATTCGAAAAAATGGTTATTTTTATAATACGTTACTATTGTTTGTACGTGATTATTGTGTATGTATATATATATATGTATTTATGGAAAGGAAGGATATANTAATACGTTACTATTGTTTGTACGTGATTATTGTGTATGTATATATATATATGTATTTATGGAAAGGAAGGATATAAAATGAACGCTACAGTTTCTAAATGGTATATTATAATTTCGGAATTATTTGTAAATATTGCCTTTTTATTTTTATGCGGATGGAGTGCATCACATAACTGCAGATTGGCGAATATCATAAGCCCTATATATTTCTATACATTCTCAGACAAACCCAAAAATTTGGTACGATTTAAATTATTTGTGTAGTCACTTTGACAAGAGTAGCCGAACTCGCACAGGCGAACACACAGTGCAACCAGGCCTTCAGTAGGCGCACTGGCCCACTGCAGGTGACGTGCGCAGTAGCCGACGAAACTGGTCGTCCGCTTTCCTTCCCCTCACTGGCACTCTCAGTATGCTGCAGGATGGGCATCACTGAACACTGCATGTTTGCAATCGTGGCTGTTGGGGCACTCCGTGCATGTCGAACAATCCGTCGGTTCACTCTCGGTGTGGTTTGTGGTGGTCTCCTAGATTCTTCGTGTCTTTTGTGCGTCTTTTGAATCTATCAAGTGGCGCCAACAGCGTGCTACGGTAATATCCGCACGACCGGTATGGCACACAGACCTACGAAGCGACCCCTATTGAACGCGTCAGACTGTTCTAAAGGCTTTCGAACTCGTCTTCGAGGCATACTACCATTTGAAGGGGTTCTGCCGACACGACACAACAGCACGGACAAGAATGGGAAGTGCCGATTTATCATCACTGGGGCGAGGCCCCTTAGCGCGGGGGAAGTACAGGCCTGTTAGAGCCCTTGTCCTCCCAATCGGTTTTCATAATTATGGTCCGGGTTGGAGGCAGCTATCCCACCCCACCCGGGCCGTCATTCAAATGTCAGTAAACCTGGCATGCGCGGCAACACATGTCAGGTGGTAGGTTTTGCGACCCAGGATAGCCCCTGGGCCACGGTTTTTTCAATCTTTTATTCCCCTCACTGTCGCCTACAAAAGTGAGGGGAAAAGGTGGTGAAAATCCAGTTCCCTACTATTACGAAATTTGAAAAATATAGGTAGGACTTCTAAGAATTTAGGTAATAAGAAAATAAAAGAAATAAAATTTGCAAGTTTTTATAGATTAATTACACGAAAATTTCCCGAGAACTTAATCGCGAATTACGCGGACGAAGTGGAGGAGGGTTGGTTTTCCCCTAATTTAGTTATAATAATATTTTAATCTAGTAATAGTTCAGTGAGCGTTTATGCAGAGCGAGTTGTTGATGCAGAGGTGGTACTGTAATTTGTTACTTAATTTTGTGTTCAGTTGTTGTGTTGGAGATTTTTAGGTGTTTGAAAGACAGGAAGAGGTGAAAAAATCGATGTATGTAATTATTTTATAAAGTTAGTATCGTTTAATGTTTATTTAGTTAGTTAGTTTGCGGAAAAAGCGAATTTTTAAATGAAAACACGTATTTTTTTTTTGTGGAATGCTAACGGCCAATGGGAGCACATTTGTTAATTTTACGCGAGTCTACTTGAGAAGAGGTATATTTTGTTTGAGTAGCTTATTTAAAATAGGGTGGTATGTTAAACTAACCATAATAAGTGAGTGGAAACAAATTTTAGGGTCGTTTGCGGAGCTCAGAGAGCGTTATTTGGTTGTGTGTGCGGCGAGAGCTGCGTGAGAAGTGGCGAGCGCGATGCTAGCGCAACTAGTTTTGTTATACGGTCCCGGCGCTATCGGGAAACGCTCACGGGATTCGTAGAGTGCGGATTATAGTGGCAGATTCGTTATTTTTAAGGGAGTAGCTTGGGTCATTTTATTCTTTTATTTTTATCGGGGAGATAATCTCCTAGGTGTTTAATTGCAGGGTTTGTGTGGGAAAGTAGTTTAGTATAAAATTTTACGTTAAGTTTTAGTAGTAAGGCTTTAATGGTTGGTGTTTTTAAATGTTCGTGAAGTGTTTGGTTTGTGGTAAAGGGGCCTGCATTTGATATAATACGAAGGTATTTATTTTGTATAACCTGGAGGGAGTTTAGTACTAGTTTATTTAGGTTCCCCATACTAAGCTACCATATAAAAGGGCCGCTCTAACGATTTCTGTGTAAATTAATAGTTTAAGGCTTCTGGGAAGTTTAGTGATCTTTAGCATGAGGTATAATTGAGGTAATTTACTTAGTGCGCGTTCTTTTGTTTCGACAATGTTGTTAGTCCACAGTAGTTTACTGTCGATTAATAAGCCTCAGTATTTTTCAGTTGGGGAAAAGGGAATGGGTATGTTTTTTACAGTTAATTGTCGGGTTGGTTGGACCCGGCGTTTAGTTAGATGTAGGGCTTGTAATTTAGTGCGGTTTATTATAATCTTCCATATTTAAAACCAGTGTTCGAGATCATTTAGTTGAAGTTGGATTAGTATTATTGCGTAGGGCAGTTTTTTTTATCGTGTGTATAGATAATTGTATCGTCCGCATACATCTGAACAGTGGCGTGGGTAATAGGGATGTTGGAAGTAAAAATATTATATAGAAAGGGAGATATTGCAGAGCCTTGTGGTACGCCAACTAGAATATATCGGGTAGTAGAGTTTGCCTTGTCGATATTTACGAAGTATTTTCTGATGTGAAAATAAGAGGCTAAGAGGTAAATATAGAAGTCGGGAAATTTGTAGTTTATTAGTTTTTGAATTAGACCTGATATCCAGACTTTATCGAACGCTTTCGCGATGTCTAAAAATATAGCTATTGTGAATTCGTGGTTTTGCATGGCTGTTATAGTTTTTGTTGAGAATTTTGTAAGGGCGTAGGTGGTTGAGGGGTGAGCTCTGAAACCGAACTGCGTTTCTGGAATTATTTAATTTAATTCGGCGTGAACTAATAATCTGGTAAGTAGCAGTTTTTCGAATACTGTACTATATGAGCGAAATAGGCCGTCTGTTTTCTGGTATGGAATGGTTTTTTCCCGGTTTACGGATAGTAATGACTTTAGCTGTGCGCAATGCATTACGAAAGTAGTTGAGTGGTTAATATAGAGTTGAACAGCGTTAAAATTACGAATAGGGCGTTTGCTGGTAGATTTTTTGTTATCTTGTAGGTAATTTGATCGTGACCGGCCGCTTTTTTCGCGTCCAGTAATTTGGTGCGTGTGAGAAGCTCTTTAAGTGTGATTGGCTCTGGTTCTACTGTAGTTGGTCTATTGAAAAAGGCTGTGACATTGTTTTCTACATCTCTAGTGAAACTAGGGTCTCCTAAGTCATTATTTGGAGATAACTGAGTTTTATAGCAGTCGGCTATGGCGTTTGCCTTGTCCTCTGGTACGTCAAGTATCGTACCTGCTGGGTTTACGATTGGTTGGGAGGTGGATGTTTTATTTTTCCCGTGGAGAGTGGACGCTAAAGGCCAGAATTCGGCTGAGTTATTATTTAGTTCGGATATGAAAGTCTCCCATTCATTAATTTTTGAGGCCATGAGTTTATAATGAAGTTCTTTCTTTAATTTATTGTATTTAGCTTTGTCTGCTTGGGATCTGCTTCGTTGAAAAACGTGGCGAGCTTTTCGTTTTTCCGATAGGAGAATATCTGCTTCTGTAAAAGAATGTTTTAAAAATTGTCGCCGATTTAGGGAGGTGGTGTGTTTTTTTTAGCGGTTTTTAGAATAGTGTTTTGTATTAGTTCTGTGGCTGAGTCTGTGTTCTTTAGAGGGAATATTTATTTTATGTTTATCAAATATATCTTCTAGATTAATTTTAAACGCTTCTCAGTTTGTTACTTGGGTTTTTAGAAGCGTGGCGTTGGGGTGTTTAAGGATATTAGCTTCCAGTTGACAGATAACTGGTAAGTGATCTGAATCTATGTATTTCGTTAAGCACTTCAAAAGTGAGGGTAACATTTTTTTAATTCGTGAAAGTTATATCTATAATATTTGGCTGGCGGTTAGCATGACTGTGGTAAATTGTTGGATCAGTTGGACCTGTAACTAAATAATTATATTTTANGGTAACTAAATAATTACATTTTATGGAATGTTTTGCTAGGAGTGTACCATGTTGGTTATTTGCTCTACTGTTCCAGGAGGTGTGTTTCGCGTTTAGAAATCCAACCAGGAAGAACGGGTGTGGTTGTGAAATAATAATTTTTAGGTCTTCTGGGAGCAGCGGTTTATTAGGGGGATTATATATTGCAGCCATTGATATATGTCCTGCTTGTGTGCGGATATTAATGGATGTATATTCAATATTTATTAAATCTGGGGAGTTGTTTAGATGGTGTTGTATGCAGTTGTGGACTAATATTAGAGTACCACCTCCTAGAGCTTTCCTGTCAGTGCGGTAAATAGTATAGTTTTTTATGTACATTTTTTATTAGGTTTTAAATAAGTTTCATTAATAAGGGCAATTTCAATCCCATAAGATTCTAAAAGTCTTTCAAGTTCATAGATTTTGTAAAAAAAAAACTGTTTGTATTCCAGGAGAGTAGGGATAGGACACAGGGGATATCTGTGGGGGCATGACCCATAACTAATCGAGCCCGGAAAAGGTAGTCAGGGCCTGCAGGAGCAGGAGGGTTTTCATCTGGGGATGGCTGGGGTGGCCTGAGGAGCGGAGGGAGGTTGAATTGGGGTTTGAAGGAGAGGGGTAATGGGTTGATGGTAGGTTGGTTGTTGGTGTGGAGGCAGGGAGGTGGTTGTGCGCGAAGCGCGAGGTTGTGCGTTAGTGTTCATTGCCTGTGAGAAGGAAATATTCTCCCTGACTAGATTTCTGTTTAGCAGTGGTTGAGGGAAATGTCCCTGCGTGACTGCAGGGGATGCACTAGGCAGAGGGCGCTGAGTTTCTCTTTTTGCTGAGGCCTCCTGGTGCAGTTGCACGTACCTAAGGTATTCTGGGCAGAGCTTTGAATTTGCCTCGTGCAGGTCTTTGCCCTTGCAATTCACGCAGTTTGGGTTTTCATGCAAGTTCTCACAGACTAAGTGTGCGTGGGGACCGGCTCAGTGACGGCAGGCGGTTTTCAGGTGACAAAGTTTTTGGTGTGGTGAAATAGCCAGCAATTTTGGCACTGCGGAATGTCACTAAGCCGTTTTTTATACGGCCTTGGCGCACTGCCGTCATGTTTATTAAATGCAGTTTCAGAAGGGGAGTGAGCGTTTCGTTCTGTGCAGCTGTTATGCAGAAAAAATCCTGCGGCTCTTCCCAGGTGTGAGAGGGGTTGTTTGGGTCGACGTGTTTCTTTTTGAACTGGTAAACATCTATGAACGTATAGGAGCGCGCTTCCAGGTCGTCCTTGATATCAGTAGTGGGGGTGGTTCGCGGCAGCCTGACAACCACCCTCTGGGGTTGCTCTGCTGCGGAGCTGAATGTAAAGAAGTGGATGTTAGCCATTTTCAGAAAGTTCTGAATGGCACGATACGCCTGTTCGTGCGTGCATGTTAATTGAGGGCCCAATTAGACTAAAGAAATTTGCGTACCGGTAAAGTTTATAGACCGGATTTTGTTCATTAGATTATTGTACGTGGCGGTGTCCGGCACAACAAGTTTTAGTGGTCGATTTGTGGTTCTGGTGGGTGGAAGCACGCTCTGGGTTTGTGGCGGCTTGTGCAATAGATCTGGGTTACGTGTTTGCTGTTTGAGGAATTGCCATGTTGGCAATCGGTGCGAATCTTTTTTGAACCGAGATCTGCTGTGGCTCAGTAGTGGCTCTGCAAATTCGTTTGCGGTGGGTTTCCTGTAGCCATGTTTCATTTTCCATCTCCATATATAAAGTTGCTTTCCTTCTGTTCATATGAGAAAACAGCCAAGTCTTTGCTTGTTCATGTGACAGGTTAGGTGGGATGCTCGAGGTGAATGATGTTAGTTCATTTGTTTCCATGGACGTGTCCTGGGACAGAGTTTGTGTTTCGGTTGTAGGTTGGGGAAAAGTAATGTTTCCCCCTTCAATAGTAGCTGTTGATGAGCCGGGTGGTACGTTTCGTGAAGTGGTCATCTCCGGTAGACCCGCATGACCCTCCCCGAGGCTCGGGTCAGCCGGGATCTCGGATACAGGGAACTCTACTGGAAGTGTGTTGTGTTCAGTGTGCCTAACATACGCTGCGACAAACAACCGCCGCTGACCTACTACGGGCTATGCTCGAGGCGACCTTGTTAGGGCCGACCGTTGTTCCTCTAGTTCATCGCGAGCTAGGATGGGTGCGTTGCGAAGGCTGCGCTGTCCACTCAGAAGGTCCTCAGGATGCTGCCTGCTCGGTAGCCGACAACGAAGTGGAGAATTGGAAGCATGTTTTTTTTTACTAACTACCCTAATTACTAAGTGTTGAGTGTTGTCCGGGGGTAGGTCTGGACTGTGTTGCATCTCAGGGCTAAGCCCCATACGCCTACNTGCGAAGGCTGCGCTGTCCACTCAGAAGGTCCTCAGGATGCTGCCTGCTCGGTAGCCGACAACGAAGTGGAGAATTGGAAGCGTGTTTTTTTTTACTAACTACCCTAATTACTAAGTGTTGAGTGTTGTCCGGGGGTAGGTCTGGACTGTGTTGCGTCTCAGGGCTAAGCCCCATACGCCTACATGAGAGGGAATTTAGGAAAGGAGGCGTGCATCGCGGCAAAGAGGGATAAAGCAGCCATGGCCAGGTTTGTGGCCATGACTGCATCCCCGAGTGTGTAATAGCTGAAGCTATAACTAAGAAGGGAGAGGCGAAAAACCGGCATAGACACCGTAAAAACCCTCCCGACAGGAAATAAGTTCAAAACTTGTTCATGCATTAAAAAATGCTAAAGGAGGCAGCAGGTGTGGATTCCATGCTCTTTAATGTGGAGTTGAAAATCTAGAAGAGAAAGAGGCGGGGCTGTGGATGCAAGCATCCTTGAGGGGAGACTGCTGTCAATATTCCTGTGCAGGCACACCTGCACAACAATATTCACAGCAGCTGTTGAATTCAGGGGGTGCTTCTCGTCGTGGAAGTCGGCGAACTGGGCAGCTCAGTCATGGCACCTGCTCAATCTTCACTCTTCCGCGCTGACATCAGGATCTCCAAGCCGTGGGTGAAGGTGGGGAGTCCTACCAGGGGGAGCCACCCTCTCCCCCTTCCTTCAAAGTAGTCCATCAGTCTGGGTTGAGCACTGGCTTGGCGGGACATCCAGAACCCACCAGGCTGGAGGCGAGTGCAGCTGGCCCAGGAGTGGAGGCTGACATCAGGAAGCTTCCGAGGTCCGACGCATTCCAAGGCCACTCCTCACGCATCCGCAGTCTGCAGCTAGCGGAATCCAGCAGTGAGGTTCGCTACACTTCGCATTGTTTCAGCACATCGAGATCCCCCTCCGCCTTGATCATTGAGCTGCCTCCCGCCGATGCGCTTTGCCAACTCGTACTGAGCCGCCCAGGTCCCCGACGTCCACGACGACGGTGCTATAGGGAAGCATGCACCCCGGGATGATCTTATACAGCCCGGCAGGTACAGCGATAAGGCCCACCCTTGCTGACGTCACTTGCGTGGCCAAGCATGAATTGTGAATCATCTGCATGTCTCACATTTTCAAACCTAAACACCACGTTTCATTCCTGTAGGTAGCGTCCTTGTGGGTGGGACTATATTTTTTCCCATGAGTGTTATTTGCCGTTTTAAACTCCGCTAAGCTAACTAGGGTTAAATACACTAATAAGAGAATGGAGTCGAAATAAAGAATAGAATTTATTTTCTTCTGTGTACGCTATTAGGCCTGTCATTGGTAGGTATCCCGAAAAATAGCTGTGATCTAAAGTCCGTTAACGCGTAAAGGCAAGGGACACGTATTTCTACATTTAAATGCGCTTTACAGTGTTCGGAGAGATTTTACGTATGTGTTTCGAATGAGAACTGTTCGTTAGAGTTCCATAACAGATGGTACCAAATGACCACAATAGCAAAATATGTTTAATGACATTGCGTTTTGGTGAGTTAAAATTGTCACAAAATATTAGAAGTTTTATAAAGAACAAGCAATATCATGCTCAAAAATCTTAATTCTGTAAGAGTAGTTATTAATGACGAAAATGTGGTAAATAAATTCCGCGGCACCGTATGCCCATCTTTAATGGTTTAAGAAAAAGTATTTACGGTATATACTCTATTCGCGGTTTCTTCACACTTTTTGAATCAGACCTTTGAAAAATCTCTCCATGTATGAAGTGTTTGTTTGTCTCCTAAATGTGTCACGTATCACAAGCGTTGTATACTTCTATTAACATAAAAGTACCTATTTTTGGTCAAATTGAACTTTTACTTATTTTCTCTATATACATTGTAACAACTCATTATTAATTAATGTGAATAAAAACAGTGAGAAAATAGGTATTTTGTTAGTGGCTAGTAAGAAATACTTGTAATGCAAAATGTCTTTACACTGAGCGCGCACGAATGTGGTGCGTTGTCCCTTTGGTATAATTTTCTAGACGTATATAAATTTAACTATATGAGGTGGAGGAATATCCTGGAAGTAGAACATAAGCAGAGCTTCAGAAAAGTTGGAAGTAATGGTGAACTGCCTATATTTAATTTCCTGTATCCAGGCGGAGCATGGGGAGTATGAGCCAGCGAGTACCCCGCCTTCACCTTGGCGGCATTAGGCGTCTCGCGCACGCTGGTGCCACAACTCCGCGCTTCAGCCTCTCGCTAGTGTTAAGAAAGTGTCCGGCAAGGATCGTCGTTTTAAAGTCAACTTCATTACTGCATAAAGAAAATGAAAAATTGTTTGTGGTTACTCAGTATATTTGCGTTAGAATCCAGATGCCAGCAACAGTTATATTTAATCCGTATAAACTAATAACTACTGGGATATATTTTGTATTATTTTTCAACAGTGCTTTTACGCCTCTCACACTAACGTACTAAGGGTTTGTGTTAGTGAACTTGACTGATGTTTTCCAGTGGTGTGGAAACCAAGAGCACTAGATCAAGATGTTCCAATTGAACTGCATGAGGAGTCTGCGCGAGTTGGCAAAATTTCTGTCTATAACATATTTTACCAGATACGCAACAGATTATACAAGTTTCCTGTTCTGGACCTGTGTGATAAAGCAACAGCTATTATAGTTTTCATTTAAAGTGTATAAAGTGAACAATATACCAGAAAAGTATAAACCAATTATGCAAGTTTCTATTTGTCAAGGAATTTTAAAGGTATAAAGAGTAAATAAAGCATAAACATTGAGGAGTTTAGCACACTTCTATAAAACAAATGTATTTGCGANAAGTTTCTATTTGTCAAGGAATTTTAAAGGTATAAAGAGTAAATAAAGCATAAACATTGAGGAGTTTAGCACACTTTTATAAAACAAATGTATTTGCGACAGTATTTACAAACATTTTTGAAGTATCCAAAATAAACGTAGAAAAATAAAATAAAATAAAACAACTCATTTGTGAACACATTGAGCACTATTTAAAGATAGTTTATATTTCTTTATTTAAAATTGTTTTTAAAAATTAAATTATTTTCATATAAACAATACAAAGTAAACTTAAAAACTTTTCAGCAATCATTACTTATAAATATGTGTTTATAATATCGTAGAATTCTCCGATTTATACAAACGAAAATGATTAAAACAGCGGTTATATGTTTCATTAGATGGAATAGTCCTTTCGATTGGGATAAAATTTCAAACAGGCAAATTTTTTCCCAATATTTTATACAAAATATCTAAGTAAAGTCTATTTGAATTATATTTAAAATAAAAAATATTAATCCACAAACCTAATTAAAACACGTAAATATAAATTGTTCGTATATTATTTCCGATCATCAATAATTATCAGTCACCTATATGGTGGCACCTACACATTATCGTAAATATAGTAGTACTACTTCGAACCAAACTTATTCCAATAATTTTATTACTGGAATATATAAATTAAAAACACACCAAATACTTATTGGACAAAATGAATAATAACTTGTCTAAATTTCTAAATATATCACGAGTAATTTCCCTTGCGGAATATTTTATACTACACTAACGTTTGTGAAAAATGCAACACCAAGGGGTTTTAAAATTATAAAGTTTCAATCACACGCATGTGACTGAAATTAATTTTATACCACTGATTAGGTACATGAAAATACACAATTGGTAAGGATTACAGAACTGTACATGATCTCTGTCCTTTGAGAATTCAGTATGGTGTGAAGAACCCACCTGCTACAATCAGACTCCTTAAACGTCGTGGTATGGAATCAAAGAGGACCTGGATATGTTCCTTGGGAATCTCCCTCCAGCAGTTTGTATGCGAGTTTACAAAGCATCAACAGTGGTTGCTGGAGGTCCGTGACGAACAAGGCACCCCCTAACTATATCTCATACATGTTCAATGGGCGATATGTCAGGTGAACTTGCAGGTCAGTGAAGCAGTGGTAACCGTCGTTCATTGAAAAAGGCTTGCACATTCCTCGCCAGATGTGGCCGGGCATTGTCCTGCTGAAATATGGCATGTGGAGTTGCCTGAAGGAGGGTAAGTACATCAGGCTCTAAAACCTCCCTGATGTAGTAGTTGCTGTTCATATTGCCCTCAATACGTAGGAGTCGAGATCGCATGTTGTATCCAATGGCGCCCCAAACCATCACACTTGGCGTTTGTCCACTTTGCTGCTCCACAATGCAGACTGGCAGAATGCGGTTTCCACGGTAGCGTCTAAAATGTATTCGCCCATCAATTTAGGACAGGTTGAAGCAGGACTCGTCCGAAAATACATTTTTTCACTCAGAACGCCAGCGACGGCGTTCACATGCCCATTGCAGTCTGAGGTGTTTATGGTTTCTGGGCAATGGAAGTCGACACAATGGCATGCGTGCCATCAGTCCAGCCCATGGCCGACGGCGTCGAACAGTCGACGCAGATACGTCCACACCCATTGCAGTGCTCCAGTGTCGAGCCAACACTGTGGACGAGGCTGTGCGGTCCGTTACGGTCATGCGAACAAGATGGTGGTCATACCATGCTGTGATCACATTGCGTGGTCCTGTACCCGCTCCTCGCTGCGTACGACCCTCTTCTATCTACTGGTTCCACACACGCATCACTGTCGTAGTAGCATGCCCTGTACGAACCGAAATGTCACGGTATGACAAACCCGTTTCCCGGAGACCGATCATTTTGCCCTGTTCGAACCCACTCACATGCTGATATGGCGCCCTTTGACGTCGACGAGGGATACTGGCATTTGCTTTCACTTCGTTTGACGGCTCTTCACTAACAGAGCTTGGCGTAACACTGACCTTTAAGGCCACACAAGAGAGGGCGCTGCTGGGTTTACGTGTACGCCAGCTCTCTGCAATCTTCATATCTTATTGATGGTACACTGTTCTACACATCCTCCGAGTTTGGATTTGTTCTGCTAGGAACGTATTGTTAAACGCGAGCCCATGTGTCGAGCATGTGCAGCCAATCTCGGTGAGGGAAGGGAGACTCACAACGATTCCCACCCTACTAGAGAAGTCGGTGGCTGTGGAATATTGAACGAACTTTCTGGTCATCACCTCCCTTGGCGCAACGTCGCACGTGAAGAGGGTTCTGAATTCGGGTGCCTTCCCTATAAATATCACCGCATTGAGAGTGTTGAAAGTCTGTGATGGCCATCAGGTGAATTTTGGCAAATGGTGAACGAAGATCGGGCAATCGAGGGTCACCTTACAAAAGGTCGGTGGCGAACGAGGGCGTGATAGATTGCGGCGAACGAATATGTGTGTGTGAAGGCTACGAGCGAGATTGCGCAAGCGCTCCAAATGGCGAGCTACCCAACAAGAGGAGGACTACTGTAAATGGGAGTGCTCAGAATGTTTCAAAACATTCCGGAATGAGACTGACTTTAAGTATTTGTTTATATTAATTTGTGTTAGGTGGCGGACGATTATGTATACACTAGTTGTAAATAGCAAGCGATAGCCATTAATGTCCAGATATTAATTTTTAAACATTTATTTTGTTTATCGATTAAAAATAAATTATAAAATTATTATTATCTCTCTTATTTTATTAATGCCTCCATATTTTTAAGAACNGTTTATCGATTAAAAATAAATTATAAAATTATTATTATCTCTCTTATTTTATTAATGCCTCCATATTTTTAAGAACCTTGCTATGCCCTGGAGGGTTCTGAACACCAGTAGATTAAGTCCGCTTTTATACGATTACTGGTAAAATTCACGGTGGTAATAATTCTGGCAGCAATTTGATTACAGTCAACACTTAGTTCCAGACGTATAATATCAATGAAACTGTAAAAAAAATGTCGTCCGGAAAAAAGTAAGAATTTTTTTTACTTAAATCTTATGTTTTTTACTAACATAACTGCACTTGATCCAGTTGTGCACTGAACGCTCTGTTGATATANGTTTATCGATTAAAAATAAATTATAAAATTATTATTATCTCTCTTATTTTATTAATGCCTCCATATTTTTAAGAAACTTGCTATGCCCTGGAGGGTTCTGAACACCAGTAGATTAAGTCCGTTTTTATACGATTACTGGTAAAATTCACGGTGGTAATAATTCTGGCAGCAATTTGATTACAGTCAACACTTAGTTCCAGACGTATAATATCAATGAAACTGTAAAAAAAAATGTCGTCCGGAAAAAAGTAAGAATTTGTTTTACTTAAATCTTATGTTTTTTACTAACATAACTGCACTTGATCCAGTTGTGCACTGAACGCTCTGTTGATATAGTCTGGGGGTTAAGTGCACAAATTAGACGGAACCTTGCTTTTCATTCTAGAAGGAAGCCACTTTGCGCAGACATTCTTTAAGGGTTGTAAGTTTATTTAAGAAGCAGAGCCACGACTAATTTCCACGTGGGTAGAATACACACCTGTAAAAACTCGATTATCTATATTTTACATTTAAAAAAATTATTTTTTCATATCTCCCAAAATAAGAAACTCAGGACTATAATTTTGATACCAATCAATGCATCTGGTATTCCCGCACCTACTTAGGAGTTTACTAAACCAATTTTGTCACTTAAAATATTCCTAAACGCTCTTGCACGTGGATTTTATGAGCATTTGATGGTGCGACAAGTGGTATCTTCAACCACAACCACATGGTTTTGAACATTTTTTATCTTTCTTGGTGGACTTCATAGTGAACTCGCAGCTCTAAGATGTGCTGGTCAGTGACTTCTTGACAGTGGCTGGGTTACCGCCTCGGTTGAGGCAGAAGTGACATCACAGGATCGAGCAGATTCTATGATTAATGTTTCCCATATTGCACGTACAAGGTATGCACACCAGGTTACTGTGGGAGTTGTGTATTCTCTGCAAAATAAGGCGCATGGGCTCTNGTTTGTATTCTCTGCAAAATAAGGCGCATGGGCTCTACTAAAGTATAACAGAATATGAGATACTTCTGGAGTTCATGGAATAGCGTATAGAATTTGCCATGTTCAACCCCAATTCCAAATCTGGGCTCTCACACTGATACTTGAATTAGTTATATTTCAGTTTATCCTTTCCATCAGGCATGGCAATTTTGATATNAGGATCGAGCAGATTCTATGATTAATGTTTCCCATATTGCACGTACAAGGTATGCACACCAGGTTACTGTGGGAGTTGTGTATTCTCTGCAAAATAAGGCGCATGGGCTCTACTAAAGTATAACAGAATATGAGATACTTCTGGAGTTCATGGAATAGCGTATAGAATGTGCCATGTTCAACCCCAATTCCAATTCTGGGCTCTCACACTGATACTTGAATTAGTTATATTTCAGTTTATCCTTTCCATCAGGCATGGCAATTTTGATATNTCTGGGCTCTCACACTGATACTTGAATTAGTTATATTTCAGTTTATCCTTTCCATCAGGCATGGCAATTTTGATATGTATGTCAAGTCCATGCCAAGGCTTTTTCCTTCGATCTTCTCTCATGATCGGTTGAATTGCTCACGATGGCTCTCTGTTCATATAAAGGATTTTATACTCCTGGAAGAAAACATCCGGCCACCAAAGAAGAGTTCTATTATGGTTATTTTGTCTCATGTAAGTATTCGAGATCTTTCTCTGAAATTGCTTTGGATCATGCACATGAACAGCTAAATGCATACATTAAAGGCGATGGAGGAACACAAGGAATGACACAAAACCCTAAGGCATTGCAAAAGTGGATGCTTGCAAGTCCACAGGCATGTTCCTTACTGCAAATGTTTGATAACATAGTTAGCATTAATCATTTTCACGAGGGTGAAATTCCAAGCAGGCACCATGATGATACAACATCGAAGAATGTGACTTTCAAAAATATGTTAGTTGACTCAAAACAGTGGTTCAATGGTGTGGCAATCCATTTCTGGAAGATAGTGGGGAGCTCTACAATATTGCGACAAATCAAATGGCTGATTCTGCGGTCGTTACTACGGTACGGACTATAAAGAGCAAGGAGAAAAACTTTGCTATAACTTCATTTCTTTAAGAATAGACTGACTGATTGTACCGCTGCTCCAATGAATCCAATAAAGCGTTATATATTTGATTTTTTTAATAATCAGAGAAAACGCCCACAAACTAAAACAAGAGGTGACATATCTAGAATAAGAAATTGTTGCGCACTCTTCAATAAACTTTGCATCGCAAGTCAGATCCATGCAGGTGACATACATGAGTTTTTCCGGCTTGAATATAAGCCATTTCCACATTATCTCACAAAAATGGGTAGCCTGTACACTTGCAAAAAGTCCAATCTTAATTCGAGCCTCACATCTTTCGAAAACACAACAACTGAATCTGGCCCAACTATGCATGCAGTTCTTCTTGATGGTGCGGCTATAGTCAACATGTTGAATCCCAAATCAAGTAGAACTTTTCAGGATTACAGAGACATCAAAGATGTCTATCAGTCTTACTTAAAGATGACAGCAGTGCAAGTGAAGCGCATGGATGTTATATGGACTAGATACCTGCCTGTAAGCCTTAGGAATGCAGCATGTGAAAAAAGGGGTTCGGGAGTATTAACAAATGTTGCACCAAATACGAAAATGCCAAACAGATAGTCAAATTTCTTGAGGGATNAAGGGGTTCGGGAGTATTAACAAATGTTGCACCAAATACGAAAATGCCAAACAGATAGTCAAATTTCTTGAGGGAGCAGCCAAACAAGACATAACTTTTCCATATGTCAGCAAACCACACATTGTGCATTGCACAGGATTGGCAGGAGTTGTATGCCACTGTAAAGAGAGATGTTCTGTCATCTTGCAACAGGGAATCCATGTTATGTCTTNAAAGGGGTTCGGGAGTATTAACAAATGTTGCACCAAATACGAAAATGCCAAACAGATAGTCAAATTTCTTGAGGGATCAGCCAAACAAGACATAACTTTTCCATATGTCAGCAAACCACACATTGTGCATTGCACAGGATTGGCAGGAGTTGTATGCCACTGTAAAGAGAGATGTTCTGTCATCTTGCAACAGGGAATCCATGTTATGTCTTTGTCCATGCGACCATGAGGAAACCTATACAAGACTCATACTCCACATATCAGATGCAGTATCTCGTGAATGCAAAAGTGTCCAGTTACGAACAGTTGATACCGATGTTCTCGTCCTCCCTATTGCTGCGGTACAACAATTTTTCGGAAAACCGGAAATCTGTATATCCCTTGTTGCTGGGAAAAGCCATAAATTTATTGCGCACACGCCATAGCCAGATCACTTTGCCTATAAATTACTAGTTGATTGCCAGTTTATCATGTCTTCTCTGGTTTCGACGTGGTTTTGCATTCTTTGGAAAGGGGCAAAAAACAGCATGGGAAATAAGGCATGCCTTCCTGACTTTCTGGCTGTGTTACATGGTAACATTACAGGGGCGATAGATACTCTTGAGGAGTTTGTAGTACTCGTGTATGACATGTCCAGCAGTGATACCACTGTAAATTCCACGCGAATGATTCTCTTCATTAAGAAAGGACGTACGTTTGAAGACAATCCACCGACAAAGGATTTACTTTCTCTTCATGTTTAAGCATGCTGCCTATTAAAGAAGGGCACATTTGGAGTTGTACTTCCATTTCTATGATGAAAGCGCCAAATCCTGCTGATTACAGTTGGTAGAAATATGGAGAAATCTGGGATCTAGTGTGGATTTCATTGCCACATGCCAACTGAGTCCCTCGCAGAACTGTTGAAATGTGGATGCAAGCAGGCTGGTTCTACAGTCCACTGAAAGTGCAAGAAATCCAACTTACTTTGTACAGCATTATGTAATGGTGATGAGGAGTACAATGAACATGAGTAATGTAAATACTGGGATTACGTAGAAGGTATATTTAAAAATAATGGTATGTGTAGTGTAGATTATTTCAGATCATTTTCTTTCAGTTTTGTTGAGGGACTGAATATAGGAGACCGGAAATTATAAGGGAACCATTACTAATATTTCTCCGTTGTTAAAGCTTGGATTGTTTTTTTACCTCTTAATATAAAATATTTTTTGTTTATATATTGTCTGATCCTTACTTTCACATCTACATATTCCAAATGTTATCCTCCAACAGATATTTAGTATGTAAGTGTAGAAGTTGGTATCTCTACATTCCTTTTAAAAATGTTCAATCTGCTCCAAATAGGTTTTCATTTATTTTCATTGACGGTATGCATTGATTGGTACTAAAATTATTGGCTTACATCAAATGAAAACATACTCCACCTTTTTTGAACTGTGTATTCCATCCACAAGGAAATGTTTCGTGGCTCCGCTTCTTAAATCAACCTACAACAATTTATGTATGTCTGTGCAAAATTGCTTGCTTCTAGAATGAAATGCAGGGTGAAGTCAGCTAACCACCAGACTAATATGTATGGATATCATAATGTTGTTACATAATGAGAAACGTGATCTTACCATGGCATATTTTCTGAAACGGTCAGCTGAATTGTGCTTATTAATGGTTCTCATGTTTCGAGTAAGTTGACGTCGCTATATTTGTAATGCAGTATGATTGTCACTCGATTTGCTAAGTATTCATGCAAGATTTTATGGCATTTTTTAAAGCTTCGTTTTATTAGTAACAATATTCGTAATATAAATTTTGTACATGTTTTATTTTTCAGAGACGACATATAAGGCACATTTACAGGCGTTCGCTTCCAATTCTGTTTCTTATTTAGGATAGTAACACAATTTATTGAGGTCGCTTCCGACAAATATCCTAAGTTTCATACAAACATTTTCAAAATGTTNTTAGGATAGTAACACAATTTATTGAGGTCGCTTCCTACAAATATCCTAAGTTTCATACAAACATTTTCAAAATGTTACTTTATACAGACTTAACATTTAACACGCAGATTTTATTATGAATCATAATAATAAGAGAAACGGGTCAATCACCCTGTGGTTCTAATCGCACTATTATCTTGGCGATCGCGTCTGTGAGCTATCCGTGCGTTACTATAAGATGAACCACAGAGTCGCGCCTAAAGTCCCTGCGTCGAGGTGTCGCTGCTAAACTTGGAAACGCTGCCGCTAGAACGGCGGAGTATGCAACCGCGCGGCGGGACACAAACCGTAGTCGACGCTGTCTAGCGGAGTTCAGGTGGCAGTACCTTCAGATAAACAGTGAAGAGCACNCAGGCGTTCGCTTCCAATTCTGTTTCTTATTTAGGATAGTAACACAATTTATTGAGGTCGCTTCCGACAAATATCCTAAGTTTCATACAAACATTTTCAAAATGTTTATTTATACAGACTTAACATTTAACACGCAGATTTTATTATGAATCATAATAATAAGAGAAACGGGTCAATCACCCTGTGGTTCTAATCGCACTATTATCTTGGCGATCGCGTCTGTGAGCTATCTGTGCGTTACTATAAGATGAACCACAGAGTCGCGCCATAAAGTCCCTGCGGCGAGGTGTCGCTGCTAAACTTGGAAACGCTGCCGCTAGAACGGCGGAGAATACAACCGCGCGGCGGGACACAAACCGTAGTCGACGCTGTCTAGTGGAATTCAGGTGGCAGTACCTTCAGATAAACAGTGAAGAGCCCAAAAAACTTGTATAGGCGTGCGTATACAAATAACAGAGGTATGGAACAAGTTTTTTTTGGCTCTTTGGCGTATGCCGTTAAGTAAGTGTCTATTTTGAAACACGTATACATATTTAAATATAATTCTCTTTTGTCCTCAATAATTTTGATAGTATGTCAAGGATGCATCGGTATAATTATGCAATTAGTGAAGAGAAAAATAAACTAAAGTAACATAGTATTGTGTAAAATATATATAAATATCTTTTTTCAACTATGAAGGCAGGAATTGATTTTGAAATCATCTCGAAATTATGTTAAATCCAAAAAGATTTTGCTACTTGCACAGCTGGTGAAGATATGTCTTGATACATTACGAAAGGCGCAGTGGAGCCGGGATGGTGTTGAGCCGTTAGTATGTGTATTAAAAGGATTCAATAAATGGTTGGTAAGATAAGATATTGGTGAAATAAGTTCACATCCATGTAAAAATAGAAAATACACACATAAATGTATTGATATTTCACGGAAGCGTTGGCAACAGTAGTAAGTTAAGCAACGTAACTTCTCTGTACAAGTTTATGATAAGGGTTTTTATATACAGATTGGTGCACTTAACGTGTACACCCACCAAATTTCTGAAACAGTTGCAGATCACTAAATGCGGTTTTCGCTAATTAAATTACGTACGGGGCAAGTAATTTTCAGCGAAGTGACTATCCGTCACACGTTTATTGACAGAAATAATTAAATCCCATATGATTTTTCCCCTGGAAACATACATTTATTTCAACGGCAACTGAAAGTACGTGCACAGAGGAATTCAGTGATGTTTTAAATTTTTTTTCTTTTGTTCCTTAAATTTCACTTAACATTTTTGCATGGAAACCAGCTTTTAGTTTTTAATTTTGAGTGGATAGGTGCTACCTTTGATCACACTGATAATCTTTTTATGCTTGCCTTTCCTCGTTAGGCCTGGTAGTCATTTCCACATGCAAAGATAAAATAGAGAAAAATTCTGTGTTTTGACTTCTCTTTTATATAACTTTTCTCTGAACTCAGATAAAAGTGATGTGAGAGTATTCTTACATAAATAGAGAAAAAAATCACCATGATTATTAAGGGAGGTAGCGTCCTAAAGTCAAGATTGCCAAACCATATGCTAAAAATAATTAATCACTAATTAATATTGGTTTAAAACATACGTTATAAGAGCTGCGTGAAAACTAGTGAAATTACTATTCTTTAGTTTTACTAGTGGCTTTCCATATATTATAATCACAGTTTAAAGAAAATGAACAAAAAATACATAGTGTTGTTATTACTCATGAAAATATCCCGCTAACGTTGCGGGAAGTGAGCAGAGCTGATTTATTTACTTTTACCCTGTAAAACATAATTATACACGTGTACGAAGTTTATGTATATATAACCTCTGTGTGTGTGGATACTTCAATTAAAGTCACGGCTCTGATTCCTTACATTTGGTAAACAATTAGCAGTTACGTATAAAAGGTGGTAAAATAATTAAAATGTTAATATGTAATTACTAACCACAAGAAACATAAACAGTAANTAGGATAGTAACACAATTTATTGAGGTCGCTTCCGACAAATATCCTAAGTTTCATACAAACATTTTCAAAATGTTTATTTATACAGACTTAACATTTAACACGCAGATTTTATTATGAATCATAATAATAAGAGAAACGGGTCAATCACCCTGTGGTTCTAATCGCACTATTATCTTGGCGATCGCGTCTGTGAGCTATCTGTGCGTTACTATAAGATGAACCACAGAGTCGCGCCATAAAGTCCCTGCGGCGAGGTGTCGCTGCTAAACTTGGAAACGCTGCCGCTAGAACGGCGGAGAATACAACCGCGCGGCGGGACACAAACCGTAGTCGACGCTGTCTAGTGGAATTCAGGTGGCAGTACCTTCAGATAAACAGTGAAGAGCCCAAAAAACTTGTATAGGCGTGCGTATACAAATAACAGAGGTATGGAACAAGTTTTTTTTGGCTCTTTGGCGTATGCCGTTAAGTAAGTGTCTATTTTGAAACACGTATACATATTTAAATATAATTCTCTTTTGTCCTCAATAATTTTGATAGTATGTCAAGGATGCATCGGTATAATTATGCAATTAGTGAAGAGAAAAATAAACTAAAGTAACATGNAATTTTGATAGTATGTCAAGGATGCATCGGTATAATTATGCAATTAGTGAAGAGAAAAATAAACTAAAGTAACATGGTATTGTGTAAAATATATATAAATATCTTTTTTCAACTATGAAGGCAGGAATGGATTTTGAAATCATCTCGAAATTATGTTAAATCCAAAAAGATTTTGCTATTTGCACAGCTGGTGAAGATATGTCTTGATACATTACGAAAGGCGCAGTGGAGCCGGGATGGTGTTGAGCCGTTAGTATGTGTATTAAAAGGATTCGATAAATGGTTGGTAAGATAAGATATTGGTGAAATAAGTTCACATCCATGTAAAAATAGCAAATACACACATAATTGTATTGATATTTCACGGAAGCGTTGGCAACAGTAGTAAGTTAAGCAACGTAACTTCTCTGTACAAGTTTATGATAAGGGTTTTTATATACAGATTGGTGCACTTAACGTGGACACCCACCAAATTTCTGAAACGGTTGCAGATCACTAAATGCGGTTTTCGCTAATTAAATTACGTACGGGGCAAGTAATTTTCAGCGAAGTGACTATCCGTCACACGTTTATTGACAGAAATAATTAAATCCCATATGATTTTTCCCCTGGAAACATACATTTATTTCAACGGCAACTGAAAGTACGTGCACAGAGAAATTCAGTGATGTTTGAAATTTTTTTTCTTTTGTTCTTTAAATTTCACTTAACATTTTTGCATGGAAACCAGCTTTTAGTTTTTAATTTTGAGTGGATAAGTTCTACCTTTAATCACACTGATAATCTTTTTATGCTTGCCTTTCCTCGTTAGGCCTGGTAGTCATTTCCACATGCAAAGATAAAATTTAGAAAAATTCGGTGTTTTGACTTCTCTTTTATATAACTTTTCTCTGAACTCAGATAAAAGTGATGTGAGAGTATTCTTACATAAATAGAGAAAAAAATCACCATGATTATTAAGGGAGGTAGCGTCCTAAAGTCAAGATTGCCAAACCATATGCTAAAAATAATTAATCACTAATTAATATTGGTTTAAAACATACGTTATAAGAGCTGCGTGAAAACTAGTGAAATTACTATTCTTTAGTTTTACTAGTGGCTTTCCATATATTATAATCACAGTTTAAAGAAAATGAACAAAAAATACATAGTGTTGTTATTACTCATGAAAATACCCCGCTAACGCTGCGGGAAGTGAGCAGAGCTGATTTATTTACTTTTGTCCTGTAAAACATAATTATACACGTGTACGAAGTTTATGTATATATAACCTCTGTGTGTGTGGCTACTTCAATTAAAGTCACGGCTCTGATTCCTTACATTTGGTAAACAATTTACAGTTACGTATAAAAGGTGGTAAAATAATTAAAATGTTAATATGTAATTACTAACCACAAGAAACATAAACAGTAANCAGTTACGTATAAAAGGTGGTAAAATAATTAAAATGTTAATATGTAATTACTAACCACAAGAAACATAAACAGTAAATATTTCCCTCCAGCATAAAGAGCCATTTTTGGGTCATCCAACAAGCATTCCAATTGTGTAGTGCCGAAATCCGCACGCATAAAATAAGGTCTGATAATGCTTCAAGAGGCTGTCACTTCCAATGTCGATGACATATTATTTTGACTAATTCTCTCCAGAAGAACCTGTTGGATGAAAGCAAACATCCATTAACTAATTATACTGCTCTAAAAAAAACATATACGGTGTAATTGTGACACAATTACTCTAATAGCAAATTATATTTGCAAGTCACCGTTTTTCAACTACTAAAAAATTTAGAAATTATTTAAATTAGTAATTTAGTATGAATCGTATTTAAGCTCTAAAAATTAGGTCTTAATTTCTTTGGGGTGCCTTTTTTTACCAATGGTAAACCAAGAAAACCGCTTATGATTGAGCGCTTTTGGGAGTCCTGTTTAGCATCTACTTTCCCTCTCGTTTTGTATCGTTCCACTATATGAAAGACTTACAATGTTATGGACCGTCTCACACTATTGATGCGTCATGCAGGTAGAACGTACAGAATTTTCAGGAAAGTAAATTTGTTAATGATAAGAAAATTCGCGCTCTAGTGTTTATAAAACAAAAACCCTATTCTTCAGTTACCATATATTTTTATATTACACTCTCAATAGGTAAGGTATTATAATTATTTTTATTAATTCGTTTTTANCTTCAGTTACCATATATTTTTATATTACACTCTCAATAGGTAAGGTATTATAATTATTTTTATTAATTCGTTTTTAATTAACTGAAAGCCTGCGTGCAAGTAGTATGCGTGTAGACAGGGACAGTGTTGTTTTAATAGTTGATTTCAAAAGTGCTCACTTTACAGATAACAACCTTTATAAAATGTACCAATAAAAATATTTCATAAGTCAATCGATTACAGAAAAGTTTTTTTTTGATACGCGTTAATTTTTTTACAAAAACTAAGCTTCCTGAAAACACTACATGATGTCCCGGCTTTATACGTCGCCAGAGGAAGAGTTCANCTTCAGTTACCATATATTTTTATATTACACTCTCAATAGGTAAGGTATTATAATTATTTTTATTAATTCGTTTTTTAATTAACTGAAAGCCTGCGTGCAAGTGCATGCGTGTACATAGGGACAGTGTTGTTTTAATAGTTGATTTCAAAAGTGCTCACTTTACAGATAACAACCTTTATAAAATGTACCAATAAAAATATTTCATAAGTCAATCGATTACAGAAAAGTTTTTTTTTGATACGCGTTAATTNCCAATAAAAATATTTCATAAGTCAATCGATTACAGAAAAGTTTTTTTTTGATACGCGTTAATTTTTTTACAAAAACTAAGCTTCCTGAAAACACTACATGATGTCCCGGCTTTATACGTCGCCAGAGGAAGAGTTCAACTTGGGGTTACGGCGGTCTGCACATCGAGTGTTTGATTGATTGATTGGAAATGTTTTTATTACGCAAACAGTACATGAACATAGAGCCACAACATTGAACAGTAAAAGATTAACCATCATTACAGCGTGAGTACACTTTTCTACGCAAATGGAAAATAAAGGAGAGCCAAAAGAAAACTGAAACAAACAAAATAACATTAAGTAAAACGCAGGTGGGTAAACTAACCAAAATCCGATACATCGAATATATTATCCTTCTCTAAAGTATCTTAACTGGTTGGCGTCACTACGAAAACAGACGTGACGCGTGACGTCACAGTGGCCTACATTGCAGACGCATGTTGCAGTTCGTGGCCCGACTTCCAGCTAATGAGAAGAGAGCATATTCGTTGTATAGCGGCATTGTCTTCAACAACAAAAGTGACCCAGTTTCCGTAATTTTGCTGCCGCTGGCCTGGTTACTATTTTTAGTGCGGGGACGCATTCAAGTGAGCTGTTACACTAAGGTCTCCCCGCACATATGAGCAGTGAAATAAATTCCCTTACACGCGTGGTATTAAGGGTACCTCCCCACAAGCAGTAACAGGAACAATTCAGCCAGTTATTATTTTGAAAACAAATTAATTAAACAGCAAAGTCTTCCGCGCAACAACAAGCAAAGAAATCTGCTAAGAATCAAAGAATAAGTGCGTCTGGCGGGCACACGGTACGATTGGTCCAAACTACCAACACACGCAGCTGTAGCCCCGCTCAGGACTCGACTAAGGACTAATATGAAAATGAGGACGATATACTAAAAGAGCAAAGTAACACGGGACGGTTGACAAATTGAATCAACCAGTAGTGGCCTCCTGGTCCAGCGATCTGGTAGTGTGTGTCCATCCGCCAGGCTGTAAGAGCGAACATCCAAGTAAAGAGGTTATTGGTATAATCGTAGCGTCGTGCTTCTTGTGACTCCAAAACCTTACTTAACTATGTTAATTTGTATCAACTATTGGCAAGTATATCTAAGATTGAGAATCTGAGTTAAGAGATGGACGGGAGAGCTAAGAGATCCCACTGGACGTGATGCTGGAAATCATATATTATGACTTTCTACCCTACTGCAATCAGCACTCATTATTTCTTATATTTATTCAAGAAAATATTTATCTTATGGGTAAATAAACAGTTTTGTAATCCTTGATCGTTGCTTCATTCTGTACATGGGATGTCCTTAAACATTTACAGTCACAAATAAACATAGCTTGTATGCGTCGTAATAAAATCATATTTTCGGTACCTTACTAGGGCCGGTATAACGCTCTGTTGTATATCGCGACCAATGTAGATATAGTTTTATTGTCATGTTCTTGGCACCATCTCTTTATGAGACTACATTAAAACAGCGTTACCTGCCACAAGTGAGAGATTCCCCTCATTCCACGTTGTCTTCTCTGTAGAAAGCAGGCCACTAAGGCCACTTATTTTGCAGCATTTAAGATATACAACACTTGTATTAAAAGTTAAACGCAACTGTTGAAAACACCATGCAACTTACCGCTAGAATCTATGCGTCCCGTTAAAAAAGTTACAACGTGAAACAGAAGAATAAATATAATATTTAGTTATTATTATGCAAATTCCCAATATAATACATATAAAACCAAAGAAAATAAATTAAAGTAACAACAGTCACTAAAGGTTGATTTAAAAAGCGCTCACTTTAGCACGAACAGCTTATAAAATGGCCAGAGCTGCGGCGAGACCTTGCCCTGTGCTCGCTGGTACAACTGGCGCGGTACCTGCCGAGAGAGGCTTGGAGGATACTCGACCGTGACGTCACCTGTCTGCAGTGGAGAGTCCTCTGCCGGCGACAGCTCGCGGACTCGGGTCACCCTGCGCCACGTTGAAACAACCCCTGTCTATGGAGGCAGGGGAACGCCACCTGTCCCCTTGTCGGTCTTCTGATGTTTGCCGACTACGGCTTACAAAACACCGACAGTACCGCAGGTGCTGCGCTAGTTATGTGGAAGCCGTACTTGACCTGCACAACATAGTTTACCAATAAAGTCTTACATAACAAATATAATGCGTTGGGACTTACAACAAATTCCAGTATATTTCTTTAACAAACAAATGTTTTAAATGATAACAAAAACCAAACGTATATATTTTTTGGCACAGCAATTAACTAGTCTTAATAGCTTCGACTAGTAACAGCAGCTTGAATTATTTTGTCACGACGTCCTTTCCTTAGAAAGTTTGAGTCGGGACATTTATTATAGACAAGTTTATATCTACAATATATTTACTCTCAATGGATACAAATCAGTTAAAATCTTACAATAAAGTATTCCGTACAGTGCTATAGGAAAAAATAAAATTAAAATATAGCAACACCGTTATTTTCGAAATTAAATTCATTCGCCAAAAAAAAAATATTCAAGTCAAGAATTCAACTAGGAATATTAGTTCAGACTTCAATACGTATGTACTTCTGTATTTTGTGTAAAGTAATGAAATGTTTGAAAATATGGTATTGTCATATGAATTTGAGGTCAACCAATTTTAATTTTCCGGAAGTCAAACAGTTAATTACTGGTTCTTCGATATCTTTTTTGGTTAAGCCAGCACTGTCGTAACTTTTGTAGTTCAGCCAGCCCGTAAGACGTATTTTTGGCACCGTTCCACTAAACATTAAAGAATTTTTGCATAATAAGGGCAGTAATTATTTTGTATGAATTTTCACTCGAATTTCAATAGAGCTATATTTTTATTTTACTGAAATTGTATTTCCATAACTAAAAACAACTGAAATGAATAAACTATGTAAGAAAAATGGACGTGAATACATAAATAAAGTGAATGCGAAAGTAAAAAAAAGGCAGTTATTATTTTCTTTAAAAAATCAATTACTCAAAAATGTTACATGCCACATTTATATATCAGCCCTCGCAGTCACAGTGTCCTATTTTAGACCAGTTGCGTTTTTTATCTAAGTCCTTAAGCTTACTGTGCTGTCAGTGAGAGGGGATCAGGGAAGTGAGAAATGAGAACACAGCGCCAGTAATGTGATGAGTTAACTGCTCATTGCATGGTGGGTCATGTTCTGTGCACTGCGCAATTTTAATACAAGTACAATTGATCAACCAACATTTGCAGCCACATTAGCCTTCGGAGCTCATTGAGGGGTTCGGAATAGTGTAAGTTACTTTCTTTTATCCAGCTATCCTTCTGCATGGGGTTTGGCATAAAACACATTCTTAGATATGCAATTATTCTTTATTCTTAGAGCATTTTTTTGCCATTTTCGTGTTATCATATTCCCATAACAGGTAGATGATCTATAATCGAGTAAAGGAAAACTTACTGTAGGCAGCACTTTCGGAAGTACTCAGTAGTGAATATGAAGAGCTGCCTGGCGGCAGTAAAAGCCCTTTTAAAAGATAACATTTTCCTTCAAATTAACTTTAGTTTTTATTTAATTAATTTCAATGAATGCTATATAACGTAATACGAAGGTCATAATCGTGGCAATTTTCTTTTTCTATTTATTTAATGTTCAATTTTCCTGGAAGCTTTTTAATTTCGAAGATGTTCTATATTTTCCTTTCCCAAATTAAAAATTGCAATCTCCGATCACTGCTTTTCTGACAATAAATCTCATACACGGAAGAGCCAAAAAAACTGGTATAGGCGTGCGCATGCAAATAACAGAGGTATGGAACCAATCAGAGTAGCGCGATGCGGTCGGCAGCTAGATCGGTTACTGCTGCCACAATGGCAGGTTATCAACATTTAAGTGAGTTTGAACGTGGTGTTATAGTCGGCGCACGAGAGATGGGACATAGCATCTCCGAGGTAGCGATAACATTTGGATGTTCGCGTACGACCATTTCACGAGTGTACCGCGAATATCGGGAATCCGGTAAAACAATACATCTTCGACATCGCTGCGGTCGGAAAAAGATCGCGAAAGAACGGGACAAACGACGACTGACGAGAATCATTAAACATGACAGACGTGCAACCCTTTCTTTAATTGGCGCAGATTGGATTTGTGGACTACCCTTAAGGATTCATGGTGTGAATTGCATCCTGCATACCTTCAGACATTAGTCGAGTCCCTGCCACGTCGTCTTGTGGCACCTCTGCGTCCTCGGGGGGTGGAAAAAAGGGGTGTGGGGGCTACACGATATTAGGCAGGTGTACCAGTTTTTTAGGCTCTTCAGTGTAATAGCAGAGCTGTGTGCATATATTTAAAATTGTTACAAAATAAAGACGCATATTTCTTAATAAAAAAAATATACAATAATATGAACAAAACGTGTCGTGGTTTAACCAATTATTTTCATGTCGTGCATTAATCGTAGATATTTCAAAAATTTTACTTTTGGTATTTTTCTAAACTTATTTAGTCAAAAAAATTGTGATAAATTTTTGTATGGAGACTTGAAAGCATATTGAATGGAATTTATTGAAAACCAAACGAACTTATATTTAGTTCTGTATATATATNGTATGGAGACTTGAAAGCATATTGAATGGAATTTATTGAAAACCAAACGAACTTATATTTAGTTCTGTATATATATATATATATATGTATATGTGAAATGGCTTTAATGAAGACGGGGTCACGAACTGCGTTCGTGGTGCTTGCAGGGGGCGGTGGACCGCCACGCGTTGAATGCCGGGAGGGAAGTGTGAAGTCGCGTGGTTGGCAGCCCGCCAGCACAGCCTGGTTGACAAGGGGACTTTGCTTTCGCGCACACATATTTCATCGCCGCCGGTCACTCATGAGATACAATACGCATCGTTAGGACGACCTCGCGAGTGTTATTAGCGAAACATGCACTCGCCAACTTATTGCCCGCTTTCCTCCCTCCCTCCCTCTCTCTCAACCACCCACCTGGCTGTCGTACATCACTGCCACTCGCCGGCCGTGGAAGTGCCTGTCAACCATCCCACCTCTCTCTACATACTAAATTACTCCTTTCGAATTAATAGAATTTTTTGGACAGCCAACTCTTTTCTTTTAAAAAAATAACTCATTTTAATTCATGCAAATTATATTTATAACTTTTTGTTTTGAAGCAGATTATAAGTCCTTACCATTGCAACAGGCTGCGTAATATATTTTTTTTTATTTTACACTATACTGTTAACAGCTGTACTATTCTTAATTTTACTTATATTAAGCTTCCTATCAAAAATTATTTATAATACACGAATAAACATTAGAGGTGTTCGAAGTAAAAATGGAGCGTTTTTCTCATTTTCAAATGTGTGTGAGCTAAAAACAATTGCGTCTACCGAGAACAATAAAGGAATATCTCCACAAAGGTTCCTGTCCTATAAAATGTTTCCAAAGTTAAACAAACATTCGCAACACCAAAATTTTGCGTGCTAAATNCACAAAGGTTCCTGTCCTATAAAATGTTTCCAAAGTTAAACAAACATTCGCAACACCAAAATTTTGCGTGCTAAACCTTTAATACGGAAATGTAGATTTGTTTTCATTTGCTAATTAAACGTAAAATATGTTTTTGAAACAGAATTATCACAAGCATTATTAGTAATGGCACCTATTTCATAAGATTATTACTTTCAGCTTCTACAAATAAACCATTGCCTTGACGTTTCACTCTTAAATCAGAAAAGTGGTTATTTCCAGCACGTAAATTTGGTGAAACTCGCTGTAAAATATAAAGTCGTTTCCAGTGTGAACTGAATCATGTTTGTATTTGTATTTTTAAATGTTCTACTAGCCGCGAAATATTTTATAAAATTACTCTTTCTTATATTGGTATAGTATTTTGTCCTGTAAACGTGATTTCCAGTAGTAAATCAGTTTTATAAAAGTGAGAAAAAATTCAAAATATTTGGTAACGATTTTCTATTAAAATTTATCTTATATGGTTTTTTTTTTTTTCATACGACNTCTTATATTGGTATAGTATTTTGTCCTGTAAACGTGATTTCCAGTAGTAAATCAGTTTTATAAAAGTGAGAAAAAAATTCAAAATATTTGGTAACGATTTTCTATTAAAATTTATCTTATATTGTTTTTTTTTCTCATACGGCATTATAAAAATATTTCACGTCGTTGCATTTTTGTTTAAAAGATGAATGTGTAGAGGATGATAAATTTGCATTTGCTTAAAACATTTTTTTCTTGAGAAGTAATTATTCATAAAATTAAAATTTCGCTAAATACTACACCCATCCAACATATCGAAGAATGATAACTATAACAACGAAAACCCACTACAAACAGCATTAAACAATGACTTTCATACGATTTAAGGGGCATTAGTTGTATGTGTATATTTTACAGAGTCGTTTCCATCAAAATATCGGAGATGGAATAAAAATAGGAACAAAAATACATTAATTTTCCACTTAATTTAACACTATTTTAGAAGGTTTTGTGCTTAAATATTTTATATAATATGTAAGAGAAATAAATTTATACCTGCATGTTGTATTATTAACAAGCGCCAGGTGAACTAAAGCAGTAAATCACTTTAACTTCATCTATACTGCCTGTTCTTCGTACAAATAGGTTGCTTCATACAATAATTATATATTTAAATTTCTTAACAAAGGGAGCAACTATCATTTTATCAAGAATTTTATATTGATGCCTCAAACAAAACATTGCACTTTGTTGCATTGGATGCGCGTTTATTTTTCTACCTACTAACCATTCGTGAATATTTAAATTTTATTTGTGTGGTTAAGACTTAAGACACATGGGTCTTGGGCTCCAAAGCAATCGGGCATATCTGAGATAAAATTAACTAAGCTACACTGCATAATATAAACTGATATACAATAATCAACGAAGTCGCACCAGCAAAGATTAAGTTAGTTTAACAACAATACTCTTTTCCGAAATGTGAAGGGAATCTTAAGTAACAATGTTAGAGGAGAAATAAGTTATTGCTTGAACTATGAAGCATCGCCCCAAACTTTGGGAGTTACGAGTACAGTCCATCCATGAGAAAACTTATTCCAGGGTTCTTCCCCGTGTGAAGATGAATAACACGGGAAGACTTTCTGTCAAATTAAAATATATGTTTTTGAACTAGTGCCTCCACGGTACAACTCAAGTTATTTTAAAGATTTCCCGTTGCCCATGAGTCCACAAGAGCTTTCTCCACAATCACAGCAGATCGAGAGAATAAATAAGTGAGCATCACTTGCCAAAAGGGTAGGTGGCGAAACCGATTGCTCTACAAACAACACCAATCTACTGCTTAAGTAAATGCTTGAAGAGTAGTTTTCGTATGTTTTTATAAGAGCGAAATAACCAGTATTCTGTATTTTGCACTTCTATAAAATATTTTTCTTGATGATACCATTAGCTATTTCGTTTTCACCAATGACGAATTTCTGTTTGAGTGTGTTTCGATCATTGACCATCAAATCTCACTTTTGCTGTTGGCGAGCCACGCAATTGTACAAGGTGTAGAGAATGTACAAATAATAANATTGACCATCAAATCTCACTTTTGCTGTTGGCGAGCCACGCAATTGTACAAGGTGTAGAGAATGTACAAATAATAAAATACTTACAATAGTCTATCACAATGCCCAAATAATCACGGACAAATAAAGTGATATTATTTAAACATATTTCAATATTAGTAAATTTGGGAAAATATTTATTACTAGAATCTCTTCTCAAGACCTCGATATTAAGAGCTGCCCAAATATCTTCATTCATCCATTAATTACTTGCAAGTCCTAAATATTTTTTTATAAATTTTCAAAACGTGCAGATTTGAAGCGTAATTTTAACTGTAAATTTTGAAATTATTAAAGAAATGTACATATATAATTTTTAAGCTTTGTATGTAAACCTGAGGAGACTAAATGCCATAATAATGGTTCTAAAAGATAGTTAAGCTAAACTTAAACAAATAATTAATTGGCTCTAAATTGAATTACTTGAAGCCTATTTAACTGACGAGTCTTTAAATGCATCTTATATGCAAATATGTGCCGTCCAAGCAGTTCAAAGTTAGTTAATGCAATATTTGAGTAGGATTTAAATATATTCTGGAAGACGGGAGGGAGATTTGCCACACTATGTGCAAGCAGGTTAGTCGTGAAAGGGTTGTTACTATAATAATAAATGTTAATTAAATAGAAAAAATAAAGNTTACGAAATTAATAATAATATTCTGTGTAACTTGATTACTTCGTATTTGAGTAACAACTCAGTTAAAGGTGGTGTAGTAACATATCAAACACTTTGAACCTAAGTCGAAGTCACTGCATTTGACAGTGATGAAGTAATAAAAACAATTCAATGTTGGGACACAGATGGACAACGTACAGCTGATATGCGCACCTGCCCCAGATTCCTAACAACGGTCCGGAGGTGACACCTGCTAGTGACCCGTACACAGATGAAGCCACCTATGGCCGTGAGGAAGCCGACAAGAGACAAGCCCCGTGCCGACAATCCATGCGCAATTCCTTGTCTTGACTTCGGCCGCCACGTGGTATACGGTGCAAAAAACCTGCAACCGCGATACATCGTGTCACGGCCAAAAGGCCGTAAATCCACCGCTGAGCACGTTGTACGAAGATAAACGAGTTCGGAGGAGTCCACTGAGTTGTCAGCTTTCCACGCCTCGGCAGGTTCTTGCGTTGTTTCCCTTTTTCTTCTGGAGGCAAAATAAAATGGCGTGGAACAAAGAGTTTCCCCAGGGGCTGGAGATGGATGTCTGGCCCTTCGAGAAATGTAACTACACGTGGTAATCCTGCAGCAGAGCAGAGTAATATCCCAGCAGCTATGCCGCCATCAACGTAGTGGGATCGGCAAGTATTCACGGATAAAGTTCGCAAACTGAAAGAAGTTTTTTTTACTTTGCTGTAAAAACAGCTATTACGTGTAAGATTTCGATGATGCAACTAAGTATTTGTATGGGTGAAGGTTATCTAGAGTTTAAATTATTACAAAAATTAAGTTTAGAAGTAAAGCCGAGACACGAACCTGCAACGCTGGCGCATTAACACCAGGCCTTAGTTACCCTAATAATAGTGAATGTTACAGCAGCAGCTATGTTTTTGGATTTATATAGTTTAAAATGCGTGACGTTTAAGTCGCTAATTATTTTCAAGTTTTATAGCTTTAATTTCTATTTCCTGTTGACATAGTTTCATTGATTGTTTGTTGCATTATAAACTATCAACAAATACATTAACAGTCACTGTTACTATCTGAATTGTAACCGGATTTATAAACACGCTCTCGAACTGTTGAGGTTCCCGCACACTGGAGCTGTGTCGGTAGCGATCAGTGCAGCGCACACTGAGGTGGGCGCGGTAGCGCCGGCGGTTGCTACGAGTTGTGGTCAGGCCCTTAGCCAAGCGGCCTGCCTGGTCACACCTTCACCTATTTATCCAGAACATGGGCCATGATCGCTGAAATTAGTTATGAAATCGCAAACCACAGAAATCCCCTCCACCGGCCAGTAAACGGGGACAATGCAGCCGATATAGGGCAGTGTAACCCGTGGGCGGTGTCTTTTGTCGTCGGGCCATTGGAACGAGAAGACCACTGAAGATGGGTGTGTCCGGGCGTCGACTTGCGCCATCTTAATCAGCCTCCGGATTCATGAACAAGGTGGGGACTCACCAATTAGGCTTTAATCAGTATGTGGCTGGTGAAATCTTTATAAAATAATATTATTTCATATTTTAGTATATTTGTATAGCTCCCCCGGTTCATATTCAATCATATTTATATTTAAATAATATTTTACAACCTTAATGTTATATAAACCTCTTTTATATAGTGTTCATTACAGCAAAATGAATGTTCGGCTCAACAAATTCTTTTTAAATGCTGTATTTCATTCAAGGTAACGAATGCAGATGTTTGGAACAAGAGTAGATTAATATAAATAACAAAATATTGTTCGTTGTAAACAAATAACTTTCAAGAAAACTTATTTTGTATCTGAAAGAAAATATTTTTCTCGGTGTCGGCGACTGGGACAAGTTCACGCGGTTTATTCAACTTTTTAAACCAAATATTTGAAAATGCATCCTATGCATCACGTGTTTGATTGTTTCCTGAATATTTGACGTATCACAAGCGTTTTATACTTTTCTTCACATAAAAGCACCATATTGTTGGTTAAATTTAACTTCGATGTGTATTTTTCTATAATATTGTTACGCGCTCGCTGCTTCGCATTCCGCGCGAACTAGTGGAAGAGAAGGACAGCAGTTATATTATAGCGGTGGCAGCATGCAAAGGATTGTTTTGAATGAACATACGAATGATAGGCCGGTGGCCGCGTATAGCGATAGAAGAACGAGCGGCGAGAGAACTGACCAGCGGAAGGGAAGTCTGCGACTGCGAGTATCAAGCAGTGAAGAGTGCAGCTGGCAGACTCGACTATTGGACTAAATGCGTGAGTGAATGGCATTACAAATTGTGTTATTAATGAGTATGAGGTAACTGACTGTAGCCAAACAGAGGCAATCAATGACGTTAATTAGAGTTAAAATAGACATTAAACATTGCGATCACTATTAAATAAAAAGAGAACTAGTGAATACAGATAATTTAATGTTTAATGCTGTAAATAATAGCTGTGTGAATAAATTACACATAACATGTAGTTATTTTATTTTTATTAAGACCTCCATCCCTCACGAACTCAGATACGCCCCTCAGGCGTCCCATGTAACACTGGTGTCAGAAGTGGGACGGAGGTAATTATTAATAATCAATTGTATATAAATTTAGACTACAGGCAAGTAGTTGTGATTTTCAAACAAATCAATTAATTGGAATAACTGTTTTGTGCAACTGACGCGGTACATTATTACAAATAAAATGTCTGCAGAACTGGAAGCACTGCAAGCATTAATTGAGGGGCTAGGTAGTCAGATGTTTAGTGTGAGCACAAGTGTAAAAAGCTAGAAAGAAGATGTAAATAACCAAGTTAGTAGAGTAAATGAGACTGTAAATACCCAAATTAGTAGTGTGAATGATAGTGTACATGACATTGTAAATATACCCAAGTAAGTAGTGTGAAGGAAATGAAGGATCTAGATGTGATAGAACCATCAGTTAGACATAGTCATCCCCCATAGTCCTTATTAAAAAGAAAGATGGCCCTCGGAGGTTTTGTGTAGATTATCGCCAGCTTAATAATGTGATAAAGAAAAACTCTTATCCGCTTCCAGGGATAGTTAACACATTAAACAGCCTAGCCGGTTCACACTGGATTCCTACTTTGGACATGGAGAGTGGATACTGGCAGTACGAGNTAACACATTAAACAGCCTAGCCGGTTCACACTGGATTCCTACTTTGGACATGGAGAGTGGATACTGGCAGTACGAGGTGGCTCCAGAGGACCAAGATAAGGCTGCAGTTTGTGTCCAAGAGAAAAGAACCTTGCAGTTTAAAGTTACGCCTTTTGAGCTATGTAATGCCCCTGCCACTTTCGAACGCCTGATGGAAAAAGTTCTGACTTTAGATATTTGTCATGACGTTGATGACGTTGTTGTGATAGGAGCAACATTTTAAGAGCACCTATCACGCCTAGACTCTGTATTCCAGAAAGTGGCCGTAGCCAACTTGAAACTGGTTCCTAAGAAGTGTCACATGTTGCAGAAGAAAATAAATTTCTTGGAACACGTAGTGTCGGCCCATGGAATCGAAACAGACCCCAAGGAGACCAAAGCAATAAGAAATTGGCCGACACCAACTGACAAAACTGAAGTGCGGAGTATATATGGATTATGTGCGTATTACCGTAGATTTGTGCCTGCGTTCGCCACGATTCCCAAGCCACTACATGAAATGAATGAGGCGAAAAGGAGATTTCATTGGACCACTGAGTGTGAAGATGCTTTTCGTAAACTAAAGAAAATTCTGATATCTCCACCAGTTCTGATTCCCGAAAAGTGAGGGTGTATTCGTTTTGGACACTGATGCAAGTGATGTAGGCACTGGAGCTGTATTATGCCAGGTTCAGAATGGGAAGGAAAGACTGCTAGAATACTTCAGCAAGGTAAAACATAAGCCCGAGAGAAATTACTGTGTTACACGCAAGGATCTTCTGCCANACTGCTAGAATACTTCAGCAAGGTAAAACATAAGCCCGAGAGAAATTACTGTGTTACACGCAAGGATCTTCTGCCAGAGTGAAGGCAGTTTCACACTTCCACCCCTACCTTTAGAGCAGACATTTTATTTTAAGAGCCGACCATTCTTCATTATGCTGGCTACTAAATTTCAAGAACCCCGAATGTCATATAGCCCAGTGGATACAGCATTTTCAAGAATATGACTTTGAAAAAAAANCCGAATGTCATATAGCCCAGTGGATACAGCATTTTCAAGAATATGACTTTGAAAAAAAAGCAAAAATGTAGACGCCTTCACAGCAATGCAGATGCATTGTTTAGGAGGCTGTGAGCTTTTTTTGTTTTTATTGCGAACGGCGGGAAGAAAATAGTGGTGAATCGCTGAAGGTACGGAAGACAAGAATTCAAGGTTCTTTATTTTGAGATGGGTCACCACCTACCTGGAGTTATGAGGGTATTAGGAAAGATCAGCTGAATGATCTCACTTTGCAGCGATTATTAAAGTGGAAAGATCCTGTAACTGTAGGCCAAAATGGGAAGAGATATCTAGCTTGAGCGCAGCAGTCAAAGCATACTAGGCACAATAGAATTCCCTGGTACTGAATAATGGTGTACTTTACAGAAATTAGGAAAACAACGATGGAAAACACACACATTTACTGTTGGTCATTTCAGAATGCAGGATCCCAGAAGTCTTAAAGGAACTGCATAATGTGGCACCCAGTGGGCACTTTGGTATTAATAAGACACTTTATATAGTTAGGCTGAGATCCTACTAGCTCCATTGTCGGGAGGACATTGAGAAGTGGTGCCAATTGTCTGACACTTGCACCGCGAGGAAGGACCCAAGGACCAGAGGAAAAGGTCACCTCCAGAAATACAATGTTGGATCCCCATTCGAGAGGGTGACGGTAGATTTTCTGGTACCATCGCCTGTCACAGAGAGAGGTAATCGGTATCTCCTGGTGGCCCAAGATTACTTTACTAAGTGACCTGAGGTCATTCCCCTACCCAACCCAAGAAGCACGCACTGTGGCTGATGCACTCCTTCTGGAGATTTGGGGTGCCACTAGAACTCCATTCTGATCAGGGAAGAAACTTCGAAGCGGCTGTCTTCCAGGAGATGACGAAAATTCTGGGTATGAAAAAGACTAGGCCCTACACCCTTAGTCGGATGGATTGGTCGAGAGGCTTATTCGCACTCTTGAGTAGTACCTGTCGATCTTTGTGGCAGACAACCAAAATGACTGGGATTCAAAGGTACCATTGTTTATTCTTGCTTATCACTCAGCAGTTCACGAGTCCACAAGGGTAACATCATCAAGGTTGCTGTTTGGAAGAGAACTATTGCTCCCCAGTGACCTGCTATTTTGCTGACCGACGGNGACCAGAGGAAAAGGTCACCTCCAGAAATACAATGTTGGATCCCCATTCGAGAGGGTGACGGTAGATTTTCTGGGACCATCGCCTGTCACAGAGAGAGGTAATCGGTATCTCCTGGTGGCCCAAGATTACTTTACTAAGTGACCTGAGGTCATTCCCCTACCCAACCCAAGAAGCACGCACTGTGGCTGATGCACTCCTTCTGGAGATTTGGGGTGCCACTAGAACTCCATTCTGATCAGGGAAGAAACTTCGAAGCGGCTGTCTTCCAGGAGATGACGAAAATTCTGGGTATGAAAAAGACTAGGCCCTACACCCTTAGTCGAATGGATTGGTCGAGAGGCTTATTCGCACTCTTGAGTAGTACCTGTCGATCTTTGTGGCAGACAACCAAAATGACTGGGATTCAAAGGTACCATTGTTTATTCTTGCTTATCACTCAGCAGTTCACGAGTCCACAAGTGTAACATCATCAAGGTTGCTGTTTGGAAGAGAACTACGGCTCCCCAGTGACCTGCTATTTTGCTGACCGACGGAAAAGGAAGCTGCAGCCCCTGATTTTGCCAGCGAATTAGGTATCAGACTTGTTGGCATTCGTGATTTTACTCGACAGCATCTCAGAATAAATAGTGACAGGATGAAGACGCTGTATGATAGGAGAATGTCGGGAGAGTTATTTCCAAAAGGACAGCTGGTGTGGCTGCGCAACCCACAGAGGAGAAAGGGGTACTGTCCGAAGCTTCAGAAATGTTGGGAAGGCCTCTACAGGATTCTGAATAAGCTCAATTATGTGGTATTTCGGATTTGTCGTCAAGGCTCTCGGGTGAGACCTAAGGTTGTCCACATCGATCGACTGGCACTCTACGATGGTCCAGATGTTGCAGTGTCTGTTCGGGAGGAACATACTTGAGGAGGGAGCATTGTTACGTGCTCGATCCCGCGCGAGCGAGTGGAAGTGAAGGACAGCAGTTATATGATAGCGGCGGCAGCAAGCAAAGGATTGTNCAGAGGAGAAAGGGGTACTGTCCGAAGCTTCAGAAATGTTGGGAAGGCCTCTACAGGATTCTGAATAAGCTCAATGATGTGGTATTTCGGATTTGTCGTCAAGGCTCTCGGGTGAGACCTAAGGTTGTCCACATCGATCGACTGGCACTCTACGATGGTCCAGATGTTGCAGTGTCTGTTCGGGAGGAACATACTTGAGGAGGGAGCATTGTTACTTGCTCGATCCCGCGCGAGCGAGTGGAAGTGAAGGACAGCAGTTATATGATAGCGGCGGCAGCAAGCAAAGGATTGTTTTGAATGAACAGGCGACAGATAGGCCGGTGGCCACGTATATGTTACAGAAAGCAAGTCAACACGATAATAATTTTTGTGGCATGCGCTGCTGAGCCTGGTTGTATTGATTTCTGATTTTATCTGATGAATGCTCTCGATAAACCTCGTTCTCTCAGAGTGATTCGCGGTGCGTTGAACCTTCCAAATGGCGAGGCCGAACGCAATGTAAGTGTGGCAGGCCTCCGAAGCGAAGAGTTTTTGTTGAATTGATGAGTAGCTAAGTTCCGAGCGACAGAAGAATGAGCGGCGAGAGGTGTCCACCGGAAAGGATCTATGACTGCGAGTATGAAGCAGTGAAGTGTGCGGCAGGCAGGCTGGACTATTGAACTAGATGCGTGAGTGAATTACATTACAAATGGTGGCAACAGATTGACTGAGCACGTGTTAATAATGAGTATGAATTAATTGACTGTAACATAACAGAGATAATTAAGAAGGATGTTAATTAGAGTTGAAATAAACATTAAATATTGCGCTCACTGTTAAACAATAAGAATTCTAGCGGAGAGAGATAATTTAATGCTATAAATAATAACTGTGTGAATAAATTAGAAATCAGACTTTGTTCTCTTAATTTTATTAAGATCTCCATCCCTCACGAACTCAGATATGCCCCTCAGGCGTCCCATGTAACAATATATATTTCATTAAATTTTCGCCACTAGGTAATTGCTAGTGTCGCATGTGTACATGATTTTATCTCTTTTTATAATTATTACGAATAAAATCAGTGTGAAAATTGGTGTGTTGGTAATGCCTCGTAACAAAATAATTCTTATGCAAAGTATTATTACACTAAGTGCGCACGAATTCAGTTCATTGTCCCTTTGGTGTGACAGTCTAGACTTGTTTAAGCTTTGTTTGCACGAGGCGGAGGAATATCCTGGAAGTAGAAATTTAGCAGGGTTTAGCAAAAGTTGGAAGTGTCAGTGAATGGACTGTACCACAGCATCTAAGTTAGAATTAATGTCACGCCAGTCGAAGTCTACTTTAACTTGATAGAATTTAAAGATTAAGTTAAATAATATATACCATTAATGCATGGTAAATTTTTATGTTCCAAATTAATGCAATATTCTTATTGTATTAATTATTACATTGCATGTTGTGTGACAAATATTATACAGTTTTTCAAATTTAGTATTTTGAATTATTTAGTAAAGAATATTCGGTATTTTGTACAGTACAGATCTGAAAGTGTAAAAATATAAATTTTGTTTTTTATCTTTGTTATTAAAGGAGTGCTGGTTTTTGCTTGAAATATACGAAAGCAGTTTATGAAATGTATTTATTTAGTTGATTACAAAGTAATTGTTGTAGAATTTTGTCTGAAATAATTGCCTCACTTTGGCTTTGTGGTTAGTATAACTTTTAGACGAAAAACGTTTAAAACATATCAACTTATAAAGCGATTTTTTTCACTTTAATTGACTTTTTGTTTGGTTAATATGTGACATAAAGCACGTGCTCTGTTGTGGACGTTAAGACAGTGTTCGTGAACTTCTCGAGGCGCCACAATTGTCTTATGAATGTTTCTGAAATTGAACTACTGATTTCCCTACACAGTGTCTGGGATCTAAGAGGTACTTGTACACTCAAATGATCATGTCATTTTATTATAACATGATACCGAGCTGTGATAATTTTCACCACGCACCTAAGCCTTAAAGGAGAATTTAAATATAATTATTTCCTGCTCGTACGTCAATTATTTTACCATTATACCAACGCAAGCAACCGCTGAAAAGCCCTTGAAATACATCAGCACTTAACTTACTAAATTTTCTTTGANATTTAGTTGATTACAAAGTAATTGTTGTAGAATTTTGTCTGAAATAATTGCCTCACTTTGGCTTTGTGGTTAGTATAACTTTTAGACGAAAAACGTTTAAAACATATCAACTTATAAAGCGATTTTTTTCACTTTAATTGACTTTTTGTTTGGTTAATATGTGACATAAAGCACGTGCTCTGTTGTGGACGTTAAGACAGTGTTCGTGAACTTCTCGAGGCGCCACAATTGTCTTATGAATGTATCTGAAATTGAACTACTGATTTCCCTACACAGTGTCTGGGATCTAAGAGGTACTTGTACACTCAAATGATCATGTCATTTTATTATAACATGATACCGAGCTGTGATAATTTTCACCACGCACCAAAGCCTTAAAGGAGAATTTAAATATAATTATTTCCTGCTCGTACGTCAATTATTTTACCATTATACCAACGCAAGCAACCGCTGAAAAGCCCTTGAAATACATCAGCACTTAACTTACTAAATTTTCTTTGATAATAATAATACCCTACTCTAAAAATCTCGTTGTTAAGAGCCGCCCAAATCTCTCTCAATAATGCTTTGTTTATGATACCCCAGCAGTCACACCACATTTCAAATACACTGCGCTGCGGGTCGAACATTGCAGTTATTCAATCGCCTTGTTAGGAGTATGCGGACGGTAGAAACTAGTACATATTTTTCGGTGAAGGTGTCGGTGAAAGAAAATTAGGAGGCAGGATTATTTTCGAAAGAAGTAAATTATTTTAAGGGAACATGGCGGAACTTACCTTTTATTGTACTTATTTCCTACTGGATTTATTTTAAAGCAATAGTTCATATTTTCTCATTTTAGTGATTATATGTTTCAAAGTGGTACTGTATCAGAATATTTAANGAAAGAAAATTAGGAGGCAGGATTATTTTCGAAAGAAGTAAATTATTTTAAGGGAACATGGCGGAACTTACCTTTTTATTGTACTTATTTCCTACTGGATTTATTTTAAAGCAATAGTTCATATTTTCTCATTTTAGTGATTATATGTTTCAAAGTGGTACTGTATCAGAATATTTTAATTTCCTTGTGTTTGCATGTAATAAAATTACACATTATTAAGAAAAATATTCTATATTACTTTCAAAATGGCACAGTTATACGCGGATATTTCAGTTTATATGTTTACGCTGAAATACAGCGCAAACATATAAATCACTACCAGCTTTCATAATGACTAAACTTTTACATAAAATAAAAGTGAAAAAATATACTATATTTAACATGGTCGGAGAATAATGCTTTCAATACGCAATTTATCTCCAATGCATTTTACGTCTTAGCGCAGCGTGTGCATCCACACATTGTACTAGAAATTTGGCATCTTATTTACTTCTTAATAACATAATATATTTTTAGAAAAGTTTTAATTATTACATTAAAATTACTACAGGCAATATATATATATAGTTGGTAGAGGGTAGCCAATTTAATATTTCACANTTTGGCATCTTATTTACTTCTTAATAACATAATATATTTTTAGAAAAGTTTTAATTATTACATTAAAATTACTACATGCAATATAAATATAGTTGGTAGAGGGTAGCCAATTGAATATTTCACATTAAGTAATCAATAATCTGACGAAATCCTGTCTAGCCGTTATTAGCGATAACATGTGTTGCTCCACACAATTATAATCAGCGTCGTCTATAAATATTGACTGAAAACAATTTGGTCCAGTTATCAGGATACCAAATGGCTGCGGGTCAGATCGATTCCCGGACAGGTCAGTAATTTTTCCGATATTGGAAATTTTCTTTTCGGTTCGAAGTTTTTAAGTTGTTTTTCACACGATATGTATACTGCATAAAACTCGGGTAACAGCTGTTCAAGGTAAACTGAGCACTTTTGAAAGCCCTGCTTAAGATATAATTTTATGCACATTATATATTCTTCCACCATATGTAAAATTAACATCTTATGAGCCTGATAATAAAAATAAATATTTTACAAATTTGTTGACACTTGCAGTTACATGCATTAAAAAACAGAAAGAAAAATAAATCATTTTAGTAATCACGAATGTTTACCTAACATTTAAAATTCGTGATTAGTAAATATGAGCTACTGTTTGGAAAACCAGCGCTGGCTGGATTTTGCAAAAAGTTCCCTACGTTCTTTATTTGTATTTATTTTTTGATTATATCACTTTCTAAGTAATTAACACGTGTGTGGTCACATGAGAGCTCAGATCGTTTGTTTTGTGATTTAAAGTATCTTGCATACACTTACTTGTCTTTTTTGGAGCTTTTACCACAAATATGAGCCCTTAACATTGGGTGATAACCGATTCTTGGGAACCGTGATCGTCATACGTTGACGTGACTGGATCACACTCTGGGGGTCGTGGATACGTTCCCTGCCGAGTGCATTACGGATGGATCGTTAAAAATGGTTTTATCTCCATTCCAAATACCGCTACAGTTTTTGAATACCAATCACCCCGATTACCAACCCATCTACACGACAGAGAAAAAGGAAAACACATAAGACAATGTTCCAGAAAGATTATGTGTGGCCCGTAGTTAGAATCCAAGGAGGAATTAACAGCATGAGATCTTAGTAAAGTATGAATGACGTAATGGGAACTCTGCGCGTTACTTAAGAGAAGATAAAATGCCACTGCAAAAGCACCGATGGCATAATTGATGCTGTTGTCAAACATATGTATGTATGATCACAGTGTGTGCTATCCATTGACAGCAAGAGCAATATAGGTATTTATACCCTTCAGAATGAAACCTTATATCGGGCTTGCACATGACCGATTGGTTGGCTCGAACGATAGCCCGTCATGTGGACCAAGGACCGACCCATGTAGCAAGATGTATTGCTTCGTGAACAAACTATGTTTGTCGTTGCACTACAGACTGCGAAGGTAACCGCACCAGGTTATTTACAGCAAAGGACCGGAGCACAACATCAAGAGCGACAACTTAAGTCTAAGTCACCAGTATCACCGAGGGCCATCCGGGGACGAATGAATAACGCTGGCCTGCAGTCATTATGCACTATGCGTACTTGGCATCGATCCGTCATCAAGCACGTAGGCTATGGAGAGAGCGGCAGAGAGCATCGGGGACAAGAATATAATCGCATTGCCTTCTTGGATGAGTCACACTTCACAGTAATGTTCAATTATGGATGCATGAAGATACGGCGGCCTAGAGATCGGTGGAACGATTAGGTGAATATTGTGGAATGACATAAGGTCATTTCACTAAGCTTTATGACAAGGGTAGTCATTAGTTATGACTCCAGAACCTGTCTGGCATTTGTGTAGATTTCACTGACTGCCCATCCATTAGTACACAATAACTTCAAAACAGTTTTCCGTAGTTGCTATTGAGCGTTATTAATATAAAATCTTTTTAGATAATTTTGATATATTATGGTTACTTTCGTGTTTCATTGAATTCGAGTTTCGTAGCCTCTGATTCNATCAAGCACGTAGGCTATGGAGAGAGCGGCAGAGAGCATCGGGGACAAGAATATAATCTCATTGCCTTCTTGGATGAGTCACACTTCACAGTAATGTTCAATTATGGATGCATGAAGATACGGCGGCCTAGAGATCGGTGGAACGATTCGGTGAATATTGTGGAATGACATAAGGTCATTTCACCAAGCTTTATGACAAGGGTAGTCATTAGTTATGACTCCAGAACCTGTCTGGCATTTGTGTAGATTTCACTGACTGCCCATCCATTAGTACACAATAACTTCAAAACAGTTTTCCGTAGTTGCTATTGAGCGTTATTAATATAAAATCTTTTTAGATAATTTTGATATATTATGGTTACTTTCGTGTTTCATTGAATTCGAGTTTCGTAGCCTCTGATTCGTTTGTTATTGTGTTAATTTTACCATTTGTACTATTTTGTTTGTTGCGTATATGTGTATTTATATGGCATCCCATTGTTTGCCTTTTTTCCTCGAGTAGTGCAAGGAAACTTTAAGAAATAAATATGATTGCTGGGTATCGTACGTGTTTTGTACTGCCACGTAAACGCGTCTATCGCTGGTGGTTACGTGTTCCAAATTTGACACTAATTATTTCTCCTAGAATTCAACAAAGAGTGAGACCTCCCCTGCCAACAGCTGCCTCCCTCCTCGGGCCAGGCACTGCTACGACGCGGCACGCGGTATGTCAGCTACCCGGGGCGCCGTCGATCAGCTGCAGGCCGCGGCGAGGGCAGGCAACCGTGCTGCCGCCCTAATCAATCACGGGGCTTCGCGACGCCAGGTCGGCCCACGTCCTGGCAGGTGGCACGGTGTCCACATCTGCCGCAGACAGCCTGCCGCCCGCTTCCGTACGCCGGTAATTGCGGTACCCGTCCACAATACAGCCAGATCTCTGTGGCTTACCCCAGCATAACAAGACGTGCAATATCTGACTTCTGCCGTAACAAGCCACAATTTACAAATACCTGATTGACATAACGCTGTGATAAAACATCATAACGGCCTCAGCATAACATCGTCAATGTGACACCTGTATCAGCGCAGCTGTTGTGAGTTGCTTCCCGATTAACTAAAAGTTAAAAAATAAAAAATTAAATAAATAAATAAATAAAAAAATTCCGGCAATACCAGCATATATCTTGTCGTAAATATAGACTGTCACATCTATGACAACGATGGCAACAGATTAGGAAATTTTTTCTAATACAGGATCACATAGCTGCGACAAGCAAGACACGACACGTGTGAGATGATAATTAATATCGAATAGCCAATAAAATGCAAGACGCTTCTGACGTCAGCAAGACAAAAGCTGTTGCACGACAAGCAGTTTTATATTATAAACTTTTTCTATTTTTTCGTGTTATGTAGCACGACAAACAGGGCGTACAACACTGTAAAACTTAATAGTTCGAATAACTTCCCGTACAGTGGAAAATCTTTTAAAAGGGAGCAAGTAGTTACCAACATAACTAACTAGCCAGCTTTCCTCTACATATGTATGCGAGTAAATATGATGACGTAGGCCCTACTAAAAGATAGAGATAAAAGTAACATATGTGTCAAAATAAAATATTTGTGTTTCCATCATTTTGAAAATAAGTGCCTGACCCACTTAAAAACACATTATTTTACATCGCCTACCATAGTAATACTTGTGTGCCAAAATATGTTGGGAATCGGTTGATTGTTTTCCGATATAAGGCATAAAAGTGAAGCTAATTTACAAAATGGCGGAGGAGGAGAAGAGGCTCTGTGTATACACAGATGATGGTTAGGCTACTGCCAGAATACAAAAATTTGGTTAAACTTGGTTACATGATTTCGTATATAATTATAATGTATTATTGATCGAAATGATTCAAAAAATGATCAAAATTATTAAAAAATTAGTTTCTGACCCACTTAAATCATGTAAGTTAACACTGAGCACGCTATTATTATTGTTTGCCAAATTTGGTAGCAATCAGGTAATTCTATCTCGAAATATGACCCAATATTTTTTTCATGTGATGCTATCTCACAAAATGGTGGGCAAATTCGGCTATATATTAGCATATTTTATATTTTAATACTTGTAATTGATACTTTCAGGATAACAAGTTTGGTCGATTGTAGTCAATAATATATAGGTATTCAAAATTTACCTAAAATAGTTATTAAATTGTCATTATTTTGAATATAAGTGTTTCGTACATTTAAATTGCTTATTTTAACATGACATACCACAGTATTAGATACCTGCCATAATACAAGGCTTGGTTAAAATTGGTTACATCACTTCATATACATACATATAGCATAGTAATCAAAATGTTTATATGGTCGCTATTTTAAAACTATGAAAACATATCAGTTTAGATGGTGTAATGAAGTATTTCTTGTTAAAAATGTTGTTGCAATAGGTTAATTGTTTCCCGAGATACGATGTAAAACTTTTTTTTTCNTGAAGTATTTCTTGTTAAAAATGTTGTTGCAATAGGTTAATTGTTTCCCGAGATACGATGTAAAACTTTTTTTTTTTCATGTGATGCTATTTTACAATTGACAAAGAAGCTTTGTAATAGTACATTTGAAACTTGTGGTTGACANTTTTTTTTTCATGTGATGCTATTTTACAATTGACAAAGAAGCTTTGTAATAGTACATTTGAAACTTGTGGTTGACACTTTCAGAATAGTTTGGTCGAAATTGGTTAAACGATACGATATATATGCCAAATTAACCTAAAATATTTATATGACTTCCATGTTGAATTTAAGTCGTATGTGGTAACATGTTTTACAATATTATTAATTACCTGCGAAATTTGGCGGAATCTATAGAGTAGTTTCCGAGATATTATGTGCTATCTTCCAAAATGGTGGACCAATAATAATATACTTCCGTAAATTAAATGGTTAAACAATGAACTGTCAAAATACGAAATCTGGTCTAAGTTGGTTAAATGGTTCCCAATATATGAAATGGCACCCTGGATATTATGATATTTAGTTCTTGGTAAGTCAGTAACAGATACTGTGTTCTTGAACTTGTCATACCACAACTCAATGCTCTTGACATCGGGTGACATCTCTCTAAACGTTATCTGAAAGTTGCTCTGCACTGTTATTGGTGATCGTGTGTTGAGGTACCAGAGGACACACTGAGTTGTTTCCTGATTTGTGAACATGACCGGTTTCCTCGACACGGCAACTGCTACGCTACAACCACGTTACTGAAACATGCAACAAAAACATGGTTAGTTTTCCAGCATTTTGGCACCAGTTTAACTTCTCTATCTTACATTTAGCGGATATAAATAAAGTTTCTTATCAGGGAAAGACTTTTGGGACATTCTGTATATCGAGTGAAAAGGGAAGGATCCCCCACGTCAGTTACAGAAATCTAAGTCCAAAGATCGGTTATCAACTTGTGCTCGGGGAGTATATCTCTAAAATGATAAAGAGTGAGCATATATTGCAATAATTTGGGAATTGTTTGCTATGTTGAGGTCACTANAGTATATCTCTAAAATGATAAAGAGTGAGCATATATTGCAATAATTTGGGAATTGTTTGCTATGTTGAGGTCACTGCAAAAAATGTTTTCATTGTACGTTTCATATTCAACAATCATCGATTAATAAAATTGTAGTTGGCTAATGCTTGTGTTGACAAAATTGTTTTATAGCTGATCTCTATAGAAAATATTACTTTACATATCTTTTATAAGCTCGAGTAGACATTTTTCCTTACAGTATCTATTTATTCTTTTAATTTTGGTTAAATTGTAGGTATCCATACCGTTGCCAGATTTAATATTTCACTTGTGGCAGCAGGTATANAGTATATCTCTAAAATGATAAAGAGTGAGCATATATTGCAATAATTTGGGAATTGTTTGCTATGTTGAGGTCACTACAAAAAATGTTTTCATTGTACGTTTCATATTCAACAATCATCGATTAATAAAATTGTAGTTGGCTAATGCTTGTGTTGACAAAATTGTTTTATAGCTGATCTCTATAGAAAATATTACTTTACATATCTTTTATAAGCTCGAGTAGACATTTTTCCTTACAGTATCTATTTGTTCTTTTAATTTTGGTTAAATTGTAGGTATCCATACCGTTGCCAGATTTAATATTTCACTTGTGGCAGCAGGTATANTTCTTTTAATTTTGGTTAAATTGTAGGTATCCATACCGTTGCCAGATTTAATATTTCACTTGTGGCAGCAGGTATAACATGCAATATAAAAGAGCTCATTCTATAAAGTGAAATATAACTTAACGGGAAAAAATTATTGTTTTTATTTATGGGGAGCCTATAGCAGTTGATGTTCGCTGTATGTTCAGCCAGTGTTACTCTAAACTCTGCGTAAAATTACTCTAAGGCGAATTCCTATGTACTATGAGCTAGAAAACATAGCATAACAGGTAAACTGCAACGAAATTTCGAAATTAAGGGAGTTAGGAGTCCCTTAAAATATGGAAACTCTAATGGTTTAATTTGAAAACATTACAGGCTATTTCAAAATATCCGGATAGCTTGAAAAGAGATCTTAAATTTCTGGAAGTATGTTGGGAATTATCGTCTCCATTCAACAAGAAAACAGGAGTTGCTACGATATATTCGTATAAAACTTCGAAATGCTGAGCTGAGCTCAAATTTTTGTGATGAATATCAATAACATTGAAATAAGCAAACTATTGCTGTCTTAACACTCTCCGGCACACAGTTATCTAATAAAGTTACTGTTCTATGTAATGACGATGTGTCAATAAGGAAAGGTTAATGATTTAATGTTTGCTATATGTGTAATGTGGTTAAGCTTATTCTGTGTATTTGATTCGTTCGATACAGTTGTATTGACATTCTCATACGAGACGTTGGAGTACGTTATTTGACGCATATATGGATATAACAGTTACCAATTTCGCTGTCTTTGTCTCGTAGGGAAGATATTACTCACGAAATTGTCCCAAAAGCACATTCTAACTCGAGGACGTGCTTTCCTTTTCAGTAATTTGTAATTTCATCACATATCATTACAGATAACGTTTAAATAATGCCATTTTAAAATCACCATTCTGAATTACGCATACCTTTCGTATTAATCATGCAAGTTACAAGTTGTCTTAATTTTTGTTCTCATTTTTCACAAGGAAACTATCTCATAGCATTTTACACAGCGTTCAGAATAAACAAGTATTTTATCCTTTATTCCGTTAATCTAATCTGCGTTTAATATACTTCAATACCTTCCATGAACTCATTGCAAGTGAACTTTCAATGTTCCTCTATTACATGTGGTTAAAAACTGTGCAATATAATTAACCATTAGCAAGCAGTACTTTAAACTTCCCCATGGCAATAACAAATAAACGCACCAAACATTCACTTTGGTGACTAAATTTTCTCAGACATTTTCAAAGCATGAGTAGAGGGAACTTTCAATTTTTTACTTGGAAATGTGTAGCATGTGGAAGTTGTACTAGGATCATTTCTGAATATATATAACAACTCTCGAATAATTAGTAAATGAGGCAAATTTTTATAATATAACGGTGGCCTATTTAACAACTCAGCAGCCAAGTTTTGCTGTAAATAAATTATTCGAACGACTTGCATCATAGTTTGGAAACCATGCAACATTGCCATGGGTGGTAAAGGATCGAGTAACGTTATATTTATTCTCTACTCTACAAATACAAGTATATATACACATGCAGTTATATACATATACCCACTCTTTTTTATGGAGAGTGTCAAATTATCTTTTATTAAAATAATTTATAAAAAATTATTTCCTGGGTAAACCTGTATGAAAGTGCAGTTTTCTGTTCGCTGTGGAGAAAATGTGAGCAGACTTAAAATATTATTTTACGTAATTGAAGTCACAAAAAAATTGAAAATTTACACAGTTTAAAGTTTCATTTTTCACAAAACACACTTACCTTTCATGTGTACAAGAACTGTCAATCGTTACCATCTACGATGATGAAAGTAGGGAACATAGACCAAAGCGCAACACCCCTAAGGCGAATAGGCAAGAAAACTATTTGGAGATTTGCCGTTGTCTTCCACACTTAGGGAGGTAGGTAGGTAGGGCTAAGCGTCTCGTCAAGAGCGAGGTCATTAGAGGCAGAAATGGCTCCGAGAAGCAGAAGTGGGAAGGAATCGGGCATGATCTGTAGTAAGAAACCATCCCAGCATTTACCTTGTGTGATTTTGGAAAACCATGAAAAACCGAAATCAGGATGGATGGGCCGGGAATCGAACCCTTGTTCTCCTCAATGTAAGTGTAGGGCTTTACCACTGCGCCTCATGCCGGGAATCGAAGGAGGATCCTCGAGTGAGAGACGACAATGCTGCCTGCTACACCATATCTGCAGTCGATTATACACCACCTACTTATGGAAGAAACTTCTCTTCAATTATAGCTATATAGATAAAATAGGTTTANCTGCAGTCGATTATACACCACCTACTTATGGAAGAAACTTCTCTTCAATTATAGCTATATAGATAAAATAGGTTTGTTCACCGGCCTAAAAACTGCGATTAGCGAGAAAGTAAATGCACAGCGATTAAGTAACACTGAGTTAACAGGATTTTAAATTTAAGAGAAATCACCCGAATTTACATGTGTCTGAAGCTGCAGCTACTAAAGCCAGCGTCTCAAGAGGTATGATCATGCTTGAATAACTTGGTTTTAATTTACCAATTCCGTTGGAGTTATTAGTAGCTTGCGTATATATTTCTACGATTTGCTATGTCCCGTTGTTGGTTTCCAGCATTCATAATAATGTCACAGTAATTTCGCTTGCAGACATTTAAAATCGGAAAGATTGACTTTCTGAACAGTTTATTTCATTTCCTTCTATGTAACTATTTATATATGGTTACTCAATTTCTTAGGACGAGGATTATTTAAATATATGCTGACTTTGCAAGGTATAATGTGTTCCATAATAATTGATAGAATGCAGATATTACAAGGGCGGTTACGCTGCCCGTTCTTCGAATTGTGTAACTCTGTCAATAAGGCCACTTTCTTAACGGATACAATTTTATATTCACAACGCGTTACTTAGAAATTCTTCTTTATTTATCCCTGCCTTGTGATGTTTCATATCGTGGGTCATATGGCAAAAAATATTCATCAGCATTGCATGATATTACACGTATTTCAGAGTTCTGTGCTCGTGAAAAATTGTTTCAGAAACGTATAACATTTGTTTTGATGCGCCAAGAGTAGTTTTACAAATAGTTGAGTCTGTTCATCAAGCGAGGATTATCAAAAAGACGTGTTCAACAATAACAACTAGGTCTTCGAAATTATCGATATTTATTTGAAATTAAGTGTTTTACTTTCCGAAATCGCGATAGTGTAGTGGCCAGAAAAATCGCATCCCACCACGGTGGACGTTTCCGTTGGTCAGCGAGTTTTATTTGGATGCTCCCGTTTCCATTTTGACGTCTGTCGTAGCTCAATTTCCGCTTCACTTCATCCTAACAACGATGGAGGTCTTAAGCTGCTAAGTGTTGCTAAAATTTCTTTCTCACGCTGTACGTTGGCCTAAATAGGCAGTTTTGTCATTCGTCAGCAAGCATAGATGAATGCCGCGCCTACAGGAGATTAAATCTGCATTAATTCGTGCAATGAATGGTCTAAATGCTACTATTCTTAATGTAAAAATGGCGTTGAAATTTGTTGGGAAAAATTTAGAAATATGCGAGGGAAACCGAGCCATTTAGAAATAACTTTCCCCTTCGAACACACAGATAAATTTACGTGGCACAAAATATACTGCCGCGGGCTAGGTAATGTCTTCCCATGCATTACTGAATGAATGAAATAGCAGTTTTTATGTTAGAGTAAGCCTTTTTTTATCTGCATATATATTTTTCATTTTATAAAACGCAGTCTTTTTTTTCCTTTTTAGGTCACCTGTTGGCACTTCCCATCCCCTCACAACAGCCGATGGTAGCAGGCAACATCCAGTGGAAAATGCATCGTTTATTTCCCATTAAAAATCAATAACATTTGGTGGCAATTTTATTCTCCCAAGTTAGTCTTATAGAATGTTATCAATAACATTGTTTTAACCTTTTCAATGTATTATAATAAAAGTTAGGTAAAAATAATTTTTAAAATATATAATTTATTAATGACATGACAGTCGAGTGAAGGACATTTAGGGACCGCTTAATCGTTGAGCTTCTTTGGACCTATGGGGGTGAAGAACAGCAATGGAGGAAACTGGAGACCCCGCCGGCTTACGGAAATGTCAGCCACTTTTCTGCAACGATGCAAAGATCTAGGTGTGACACCGCCGGGAATCGAACCACGTTTGCTGAAGTATGAAACAAGTGTACTGCATCACTTGAGACGCACGACTAGAATAACGGTGTAGGAGGGTTAATAAATGTGTAACTGGAANCCCACCGGCTTACGGAAATGTCAGCCACTTTTCTGCAACGATGCAAAGATCTAGGTGTGACACCAGATCTAGGTGTGACACCAGATCTAGGTGTGACACCGCCGGGAATCGAACCACGTTTGCCGAAGTATGAAACAAGTGTTCTGATTACTGCATCACTTGAGACGCACGACTAGAATAACGGTGTAGGAAGGTTAATAAATGTGTAACTGGAAGACTTTCGAAGCTCTTGATTGAGTCAAGCTGCTATCACATAAGAACCGTTCTGGGGGAATGTACAACTGCTGCAGTGGACTGTTGGACAGTCAGCAAGTATTTTTGCAGACTGTCTGTCGACGCTGTTCTAGTCGAAGTTAAGTGTGTGCGCATGTTTATGAGAATAACGACCACGAATCGGTCAAGCATCACGATTTGGGAAAAAAAATTTCCAAATTAAATCACGTTTTCTGTATTGTGTTTCCACTGAATCAATGGGAGTTAAGCATCCATGCTACTCATGGAAGTTACTTACCCGTTACTAATTAGTGTATACTTACACAAAGCGGCAATAAAATATTCGTACGTAGAAACATACATTTACGAAATAATCATATAAAAATGGATTCTCATTATGTTCGTTTGTGTACACATGAAATTCCAACGAGTAAAACGAAAACAAACTCCATGTGTNTCAAGCATCACGATTTGGGAAAAAAAATTTCCAAATTAAATCACGTTTTCTGTATTGTGTTTCCACTGAATCAATCGGAGTTAAGCATCCATGCTACTCATGGAAGTTACTTACCCGTTACTAATTAGTGTATACTTACACAAAGCGGCAATAAAATATTCGTACGTAGAAACATACATTTACGAAATAATCATATAAAAAATGGATTCTCATTATGTTCGTTTGTGTACACATGAAATTCCAACGAGTAAAACGAAAACAAACTCCATGTGTTTTTTAAACAACCTGAAAATTTCCCGGTTACTGCAATATGTACCGCACGCCATTCTAGAAATAGCGTAGGACACAAACTGGTCACTTTGTAGGTTTGAAACCATACAAGAGGTTTGTCTGGTAAGTAGAAAGCCAGCATACATAGCTATGAATATTTTTGGTAATGAAATTGTAGTGCATATTTTTAACATCGTACTCGAGGTATCACTGCAAGCTTTCTAAGGCACCTTGACTTAATTACATAAAGAATCTGAAGACGAATAAAGAATTGTCTGATTTTATAATAATATGAAAAGTCTTCCTTCTGCGTTAAACTGCTCAACCAAATACACATTAGCATTACTGTTGGTGAGATTTTTAGCTCTCCGTGCATGTCATGCCTTGAAAAATATTAAATTTCTCTTAGATGAGTGAAATTTTCACTCGATATTTTTTCCACAACAGCTAGCATGTTTACATTGCTCATGAAAGGAAATTCCATTTGAAAAGGTGCTTGCCGCAACTGGGGGCCCATAAGAGTAAGGTTAAATTATCAAAGGAAGGACTTCCGGAACAACTGATAAGAACTTCCGGGAAAACTTCCGGGAGCAGTGCTGCACGTCCCAACTTGCAACTGACGTTCAAGGTCAACCCTGTTTTGGGCCATGTTAAAGGGATCTGTTAAAGGGATCTGGGGTATGCAAATAAAATACTTATTACATCTTACAATTTATTGAGCAAAATACACATACAGTACATGACGAACATCACCATTCGTAACAACCAACTTCCTAAAAATCCAAACCGCATTTCCTAGCTCAAACTTAAGCCTACGACGAGAATACAAAACTGGATTAGGAGAAATATCAATTACAGAATTAGAAGTAACAAGTTCATTAATTGCAAAAGTCTTCCAGCATATAATTTCTCCTAATCCAGTTTTGAATTCTCGTCGTAGGCTTAAGTTTGAGCAAGGAGATGCGATTTGGATTTTTAGGAAGTTTGGTCTTTGAGAAAATCTGGTAATTTAATTTTTCTAGTAATGGACGTGAACTTAATTTTAGCATGGTTATGATAAATGAATGACACTGAGGTAATAATAATTTTCATTTTTACCTTTCTTTAACAGATGTGAGAGACGAGTCATACAGTCTGATTAAGCATAATTATTCGAGCATGTAGGTCACGAGCGTGTGTGCGTACATGTTACTTATAGTCTGTGTAAGACTCATCTAGTTGCTATGACCTAAAGCGTATATGGTACTTACACCTTGTTTATGACCCGTCTCTCACCTTACATACACGACTACTGCTGTCTCTCTCTCTAGAGTATATAGTAATTGTTATCATTCTGTCTGTCTCAGTTACTATTAGGACTTCGACAAGTGAACAGTGGCTAAGGTGAACGTGCTCTTCATTTTCAGCGATGGAAAATAATAGGGAAAGTTATTAGTTTCGTTACTGTAAGAAGACTTTTTTTCTCAAACGCTGTCATGCTCGACGAACATGGGACTTGCCACCACTAGGATATCAGGTAAAAGGATGCTGGAAGGAATATGAGAAAACCTAAATGGAATGGTAGAGCAGGAGACATATCTCCGTCAGGGTGCCAGGTAAAAGGTTGTTAGAAGAAATATGAGAAAACCAAGGTGGAATGACTGTTATACTGACCAGGATGGTTTGGTATTGTCTCGTACTATCTAAAGTATCGAGAGTATCTGACACTTGTGCAATAGGCGCCGGTTTTTTTTAAGTACTTATAACTTGTTTACTTTAGATTTTTTTTAAATATCTGTTTTCGATAGTATGTGGTAGTATTGNCATACACGACTACTGCTGTCTCTCTCTCTAGAGTATATAGTAATTGTTATCATTCTGTCTGTCTCAGTTACTATTAGGACTTCGACAAGTGAACAGTGGCTAAGGTGAACGTGCTCTTCATCTTCAGCGATGGAAAATAATAGAGTAAGTTATTAGTTTCGTTACTGTAAGAAGACTTTTTTTCTCAAACGCTGTCATGCTCGACGAACATGGGACTTGCCACCACTAGGATATCAGGTAAAAGGATGCTGGAAGGAATATGAGAAAACCTAAATGGAATGGTAGAGCATGAGACATATCTCCGTCAGGGTGCCAGGTAAAAGGTTGTTAGAAGAAATATGAGAAAACCAAGGTGGAATGACTGTTATACTGACCAGGATGGTTTGGTATTGTCTCGTACTATCTAAAGTCTCGAGAGTATCTGACACTTGTGCAATAGGCGCCGGTTTTTTTAAGTACTTATAACTTGTTTACTTTAGATTTTTTTTAAATATCTGTTTTCGATAGTATGTGGTAGTATTGATCTTATTGTTTTCAATACTTCACGACTGTCATAGTATTTTACTTTAGTCTAACGTTTCATATGTTGTTCATTGCTTGGTTGAATTTGTGTGTCTCAGTAGCATAGCTCGGACGTAGGATGTATGTGGGAAAGATAGTTTTACTATTTATTTTGTTGTACTAATCAAGGCTACCACGCTAGCCGGACGCACAGTGTAATCAAGCATTGCGTGATGGTGCTGTACAGTGCTCGTCACTTGTACAATACATGTTGGTAGGTGATAATAACTACTTTTCTTTTATTTTTATGCCTGCTAGTATCAGCGTTTCGATTGTGTTTTTTTTTTCGTTCTAATGTAATGTATAGTGTTAGTTGCGTGTGCAATATGCAGCAGGCGGTGGGAGTTTATAACTTCCTGTACATTTGTTTTCAAATATTTAATCATCAATAAATATCGATAACATAGACTCTTGCATGACTACTGGTTTACATACACTGTGCTTAGTAGCAAGCAAAGGGACACAACCTTTACAAGTCGTTTAATGAAACGTTACATTAACTTCGGTGATAGATGGTATACATTTTTTCATTCCGTCTGTTTGTTAAGCAATGTTAGCAATGACTTGAGATGCCGAACCTTGTGTAGGACTGACGATAATAATTTATATTATCATATAAGTATTTTTATTACAGTTATCACGACTGTGTGTTACATGTATTTATCACATTTGTATTCATATTTTTTTTTTTGGTTTTTACATATCTTAGTTTGTTGTAAGTTATCAATCCTGAATTTTATTTATATAAATATGCTTTCGTATATATTTTATACTTTCAACTGAGTCATTAAAGTCTTCACAAAATAAGCAGCTAGACATTCCCANATAAGTATTTTTATTACAGTTATCACGACTATGTGTTACATGTATTTATCACATTTGTATTCATATTTTTTTTTTGCTTTTTACATATCTTAGTTTGTTGTAAGTTATCAATCCTGAATTTATTTATATATATATGCTTTCGTATATATTTTATACTTTCAACTGAGTCATTAAAGTCTTCACAAAATAAGCAGCTAGACATTCCCATCACTCTTCACAGAAGGTTCATGATACACGCCTGCATGAATGTTCTTCGATGATTAGAAGCGACTGAGTTCGAGCCTTAGAACTATACAAAACTATAAATTCTCTTTCGGACTTTGACTAAATCTGCAAATTGTCTTTTTCGTAGTGATGGATGTGAACCNAAATCTGCAAATTGTCTTTTTCGTAGTGATGGATGTGAACCTAATATTAGCATGGTTATGATAAATGAATAAAACTAAAATAATAATTTATATAATTTAACCTTTTTTTACAGACGTGAGAGACGAGTCAAACAGTCTCATTAAACACAATAATTCCAGCGTGGAGGTTGTGTGCGTGCGTGTGTGTGTACATGATACTTGTAGTTTGTGTGTGACTTGTANCTTCGATGATTAGAAGCGACTGAGTTCGAGCCTTAGAACTATACAAAACTATAAATTCTCTTTCGGACTTTGACTTAATCTGCAAATTGTCTTTTTCGTAGTGATGGATGTGAACCTAATATTAGCATGGTTATGATAAATGAATAAAACTAAAATAATAATTTATATAATTTAACCTTTTTTTACAGACGTGAGAGACGAGTCAAACAGTCTCATTAAGCACAATAATTCCAGCGTGGAGGTTGTGTGCGTGCGTGTGTGTGTACATGATACTTGTAGTTTGTGTGTGACTTGTATTGTGACTGTGACCTACAGCGTACATGGTACTTGCACGTTGTTTTTATCATTTGTGTCTCACCATACTTACACATCAACTGCAGCCTCTCTAGAGTATATAGTAATTGCCCGTATTTCGACTCAGTTGCTTTTCAGACTTCAAAGAGCTACATGTCTTATATATGCATCACATTTGTATGTACAGAATTTTTTTTAATTTTTTTTAATTTTTTTTTANCACGTTGTTTTTATCATTTGTGTCTCACCATACTTACACATCAACTGCAGCCTCTCTAGAGTATATAGTAATTGCTCGTATTTCGACTCAGTTGCTTTTCAGACTTCAAAGAGCTACATGTCTTATATATACATCACATTTGTATGTACAGAATTTTTTAAAAATTTATTTTTATTTATTTTTATTTTTTTATTTTTTTTACATATTTCAGTTTGTTGTAAGCTATCCATTATGAATTAANAGTTTGTTGTAAGCTATCCATTATGAATTAAATTTATTTACATACTTTCATGTATATATTTTCTTTCAACCAAGTTATTGAAGTCTTCACAAAACAAGCAGCTAGACTTCCCGTCACTCTTCACAGAAGGTTCACGATACATGTCTGCATGCATGTTCTTCCATGATGAGTAGGTTTTTAGATACCTATGATTCAGGGCACTAGGTTCAAATCTGTGTTTCTATGCGTTGGTACGTTTTCTGCACATTGGAATTCAGTTATGTGCGCTGAAGGCTATCGTGTCCCTAGCAGGGACTGTGTGACCTTGGAGTCTTACATAACTCTCTCTCGGCTAGTGATCTGTGTTATCCGTTAAACTTGTCAAGACCTGCACGGTGCTCACATCGGCAGCTGACCATCTGAGCTGTCTCAAACTTTCCCTGGCATAAGACAATAGTCGCAGTCTACCCTTCTGAAGAACCGACAATGATTGTTTATATTATCATAAACATATTTCTTTTTACAGTTACACGACTATGTGTCTCATGTATGTATCATATTTGTATATATCTTCCTTTTTGCATATATCTCAGTTTGTTGTAAGTTATCCATCCTGAATTTTATTTACATAGATAGGTATGTTTTTTTTTTCATATTAATTTTTTCGGAAATTATTGCTACCTATGCTTAGAACATATATTTTTACGTATATAGTCATTTTCTTTGCCGATAGTGAGAGCTTCTGTACGTATTGCTCAAGCGACCCATCGATAGTGAACTGAGTTCGAGACTTGATGCTATACAAAAACTATTAATTATATTTCAGACTTTTGACAAAATCTGGGTTTTTTTTTCTGAGTAGTGGAGATGAACTTAATATTATCGAGGGTTAAGATAAATGAATAACACAGAAATAATTTACATACTTTTACCTTTATTTACAGAGATGACATTTTATGAATACATAATCATATTTGATATGCTCTCGCCATATTCTTCTTCATTCGAGCAAAACATTTATGCTTTCTGTTTTGGAAGAAGAACAATATCTGTTGCGAGAATTCAAGCTTTCCTTATTCAGATATACTGTACTGGAGTTATCACATGGTTAGGTCTTGTAAACGGTAGCAAATTTGCAGTTCCTATCTTTATGTCGTTTGATCCAGATTCTCTTGCTGAATGTCTTGCCACAATACTTGCACACGCTTTCCGATGAACAACAAACATGGCCTTTGCACATATTGTTTTGTCTACACAGGTTATCACTTAGGGTAAACACTGCATCACAGTTATCACAGTGGAACGGTTTGTATGCTGGGCTGAACACACAATAACAACTTTCATGTCGGCATGAACTATAACTTGTGCTAAAATATTTCCACAGTAGTTACATTGATGTTGTACTGCTTGCATCGACTCTTCAGGGCCCCTTGCTGTTGACCATGTTGTAGTTGGTAAGTCTTAAACCATAGATTTAATTGTCTGTTTGTAGCAGAGTATACAATCACAGTAGTAACATTGATACGGTATTGGTTGTAGCGTCTCTTCAGGGCTTCTCGCTGTTACAGAGTTCACACTCGTAGTAAATGAATGTAGTAGTAACGATCTGCTTTCCTCCACCATGCTCGACAATGGAATGATATTTATTTTATATGATGCACATATATATATATATATATAATATATATAATGTGTGTGTNTGATCCAGATTCTCTTGCTGAATGTCTTGCCACAATACTTGCACACGCTTTCCGATGAACAACAAACATGGCCTTTGCACATATTGTTTTGTCTACACAGGTTATCACTTAGGGTAAACACTGCATCACAGTTATCACAGTGGAACGGTTTGTATGCTGGGCTGAACATACAATAACAACTTTCATGTCGGCATGAAAGATGTAGCAGAGTATACAATCACAGTAGTAACATTGATACGGTATTGGTTGTAGCGTCTCTTCAGGGCTTCTCGCTGTTACAGAGTTCACACTCGTAGTAAATGAATGTAGTAGTAACGATCTGCTTTCCTCCACCATGCTCGACAACAAAATGATATTTATTTTATATGATGCACACATATATTTATATAATATATATATAATGTGTGTATGTGTAAATATTTTCCTTTTCATTTTTTTTTATCAGTTTGAATCAGTGTATAGTTATGTTGACCTTACTGTTCACATTCATTACAACTGAAATTCCTTCGCCTAACATACTCTACTGTGTACGTTGGTCATATAATGCATCACAATATATGTAGATTGTTAAATGTATATAACTATTTCTNTTCACATTCATTACAACTGAAATTCCTTCGCCTAACATACTCTACTGTGTACGTTGGTCATATAATGCATCACAATATATGTAGATTGTTAAATGTATATAACTCTTTGTTTTGTACTAACTTTTTATATATGTTTTTATCAGCAATTAGCTGTGATGACTCTCTTGCGTGACTAATGGTTCGACAGCATGTGGTAGCGTCCTTTATGATAAGCCACCAACTTCGTCTGTGACGAGACACTTTCGAGAGCTTCGCATAACATGTTAGGCCTCTTTATCGTTGTGTATGGTAATGTTCTTTATGATAGGCTACCAGCTTCGTTCGAGACTCTTTCGAGAGCCTCGCATAAGATGTTAGGAAGCTTTATCATTGTGTGTGGTAGCATCCTTTATGTTAGGCTATCAGCTTCGTCAGTGCTGAGACACTTTCGAGAGCCTCGCGTAATATTTTAGGTCCCTATATCGTTGTGTATGTAACTCTCTTTGTAAACCAGCTTCGTGCGAGATTCTTTCGAGAGTCTCGCATAACATGTTAGGTCCCTTTATCGTTGTGTGTCAGATTTGCATTATATATTAGGATCTTTTATCATTGTGCGCGGTAGTGTTATTTATGATAGACTGTCGATGACGAGACACTTTCGAGAGCCTCACATAACATGTTAGGCCCCTTTATCATTGTGCGCGGCAGCATTATTTATAATTTGCTGCCGAAAACGAGTCACTTTTGTGAGCCTCGCATAACATGTCAGACTTATTTAACATTGTGCACTGCAGTATTCTTTATGATTTGCTGCTGATGACAAATAACTTTCGTGAGCCTCGCGTAACATATTAGGCTTATTTATTATTGTGCGCAGGCAGTGTTATTAATTATAGGCTGCCGATGACGATACAATTTCGCGAGCGTCGCATAATATGTTAGGCTCCTTTATCATTGTGCGCGGTAGTGTTATTTATTACAGGTCGTCCATGATGAAACACTTTCCTGAGCCTCGCGTAACATAATAGGCTTCTTTATCGTTGTATGTATAGCGATGTCCTTTATGTTAGGCTGTCAGCTTTGTTAGTGACGAGATGCTTTTGAGAGCCTCGCATAATATGTTAGGCTCCTTTATTGTTGTGCATGGCAGTGTTGTTTATTCTAGACTGCCGAAGGCGACATACTTTTGTGTGCCTCGCGTAACATATGAGGTACCATTATAGTTGTGCGTGGCAGTGTTATTTATGAGATACTTTCGAGAGCTTTGCATACCATGTTAGGGTCCTTTATCCTTGTGTATGTTTGCATTGTTTAGGATAGGCTACCAGCTTCGAATGTGCCGGGAAATTTTTTGAGAGCCTCGCTTAAAATGGTAGGCTTGTTTATTGTTGTGTATGTTTGGGAAGACTCTGGGATAACCCGTATATATATGCATCTATGTGTGTTTATGTGTGTGTGCATGTGTATATATGTTTGTGTGTTAATGCATGTGTTTGTGCATGCATGTGTACAGTTGTCCATCAGTGTCGTTTATTTTGGGCTGCGCGCTTCGTCATAGTGTTCGGCATCAATCTTTATGTTAGGTCGCGCGCATCATTGAAGTGTTCGGCGCCACCCTTTATGTTATGCTGCGCGCTTCGTCGCAGTGTTCGGCAACATCCTTTATGTAATACCATGCGTCGGAGCGACTTCGNTTTATGTTATGCTGCGCGCTTCGTCGCAGTGTTCGGCAACATCCTTTATGTAATACCATGCGTCGGAGCGACTTCGTTTATTTTACATTATGTGTCACAGCGACGTCCTTTATGTTATGCTATGCTCACAGTGACATCCTTTATGTTATGTCATGCATCACAGCAACACCCTTTATGTTATGCCATGCATCATAGAGATGTCCTTTGTGTTACATCACGCGTCACAGCAACGTCCTTCATGTTACATCATGCATCACAGCGACTTACTTTATGTTACGTGATGCATCACAGCGACGTCCTTTATGTTATGCCACGCATCACTGCAACGTAATTTATATTATGTCATGCATCACAGCACCGTCCTTCATGTTATACCACACGTCATGGCGACGTCCTTTAGGTTATAACATGCATCACTGCAGCATTATTTTGTTACATCACACATCACTACAACATTCTTTATGTTATGCCACTTGTCAGGGCGACATCATTTATGTTACATCATGCACCATGGCGATGTCCATTATGTTATGCCACGAGTCATGGCGACAGCCTTTATGTTATGCCACATGTCACTGAAACGTTCTTTATGTTATGTGCCATGGCGATGTCCTTTATGTTATGCCACACATCATGGCATCGTCCTTTATGTTACGTCTCGTGCCATTGCGACGTTCTTTATGTTACGCCACACATCACGGCGACNCATTTTTTGAGAGCCTCGCTTAAAATGGTAGGCTTGTTTATTGTTGTGTATGTTTGGGAAGACTCTGGGATAACCTGTATATATATGCATCTATGTGTGTTTATGTGTGTGTGCATGTGTATATATGTTTGTGTGTTAATGCATGTGTTTGTGCATGCATGTGTACAGTTGTCCATCAGTGTCCTTTATTTTGGGCTGCGCGCTTCGTCATAGTGTTCGGCATCAATCTTTATGTTAGGTCGCGCGCATCATTGAAGTATTCGGCGCCACCATTTATGTTATGCTGCGCGCTTCGTCGCAGTGTTCGGCAACATCCTTTATGTAATACCATGCGTCGGAGCGACTTCGTTTATTTTACATTATGTGTCACAGCGACGTCCTTTATGTTATACTATGCTCACAGTGACATCCTTTATGTTATGTCATGCATCACAGCAACGCCCTTTATGTTATGCCATGCATCATAGAGATGTCCTTTGTGTTACATCACGCGTCACAGCAACGTCCTTCATGTTACATCATGCATCACAGCGACTTACTTTATGTTACGTGATGCATNATATCATGCATCACAGCGACTTACGTTATGTTACGTGATGCATCACAGCGACGTCCTTTATGTTATGCCATGCATCACTGCAACATAATTTATATTATGTCATGCATCACAGCACTGTCCTTCATGTTATACCACACGTCATGGTGACGTCCTTTAGGTTATACCATGCATCACTGCAGCATTATTTTGTTACATCACACATCACTACAACATTCTTTATGTTATGCCACTTGTCAGGGCGACATCATTTATGTTACATCATGCACCATGGCGATGTCCATTATGTTATGCCACGAGTCATGGCGACAGCCTTTATGTTATGCCACATGTCACTGAAAAATTCTTTATGTTATGTGCCATGGCTATGTCCTTTATGTTATGCCACGCATCATGGCATCGTCCTTTATGTTACGTCTCGTGCCATTGCGACGTTCTTTATGTTACGCCACACATCACGGCGACGATCTTTATTTTACTTCTTGCGCCTCGTTGAAGTGTTCGACAGCGTTCTTTATGTTATTCTGCATGCTTCATCGCAGTGTCCGATATACTTTCGAGAGCCTCGCATAACATGTTAGGCTTCTTTATCGTTGTGCAGAGTATCGTTCTTTATGATAGGCTGCCGATGATGAGACACTTTCGAGAACCTTGAGTAACGTGTTAGGCTACTTTATTGTTGTGTATGGTAGCATCATTTAGGATTAGCTACCAGCTCCGACATGTTGGGACACTTTTTTGAGAGCCTAGCATAACATGGTAGGCTCCTTTTCATTTTGTATGGTTGGGAATACACTGAGATAACCCTCGCGCATATGTTGGGAAGACTATGAGATAACTCTCCCAGTTTGGAATGAAAGTGTGTTGTATTTATCATCTAATAGGAAGGACTGAAATTATAATCTTATTTGGGAAGACTCTGAGATAACCCTCCAATTTTGGAATGCAAGCATGTGATAAATATCATCTAGTAGGAAGGGATTAAATGTTAATTGATTTTGGGAAGACACTGAGATAACCCTTCCAGCTTGGAATGCAAGCATGTGGTGTATATCATCATCTAGTAGGAAGGACTTAAATGATAATTGAATTTGGGAAGACTCTGAGATAAACTTCCTGGCTTGGCATGCAAGAGCATGATGTTTATCATCTAGTAGGAAGGACTTAAATTATAATCAAATTTGGGAAGACACTGAGATAACCCTCCCAGCTTGGCATGCAAGAGCATGAAGTATATCATTNATGCATATCATCATCTAGTAGGAAGGACTTAAATGATAATTGAATTTGGGAAGACTCTGAGATAAACTTCCTGGCTTGGCATGCAAGAGCATGATGCATATCATCTAGTAGGAAGGATTTAAATTATAATCAAATTTGGGAAGACACTGAGATAACCCTCCCAGCTTGGCATGCAAGAGCATGAAGTATATCATTTCGTAGAAAAGACTTATTGATAATCGAATTTGGGAAGACTCTGAGATAACCCTCCTGGTTTGGCATGTAAGAGCGTGAAGTATATCATCTCCTAGGAAGGACTTAAATGTTAATTGATTCTGGGAAGACTCTTAGATAGCCCCTAGCACGGAATGCATGCGCATGATGTAGGGAAGTGATTAAAAACTATTTATATACAATATTAAAAACAAAAATATCTTTAAGAAAATAATTTAGAAAAAGAAATTAATTTTTGAAAACCATTTTTGAAAAAAGTGTTGAAAAAAACATTTTGAAAAAAATTTTGCGAAAGAATTTTGAAGAAATATTTTGAGAGCCTGGCATTGCAAATTTAGTAGCTTACTTTAAATTCTAAGGGAAGCAAGGAACGGTTGTGAATATTATATATTTACGAAACCGCCAAACATTTTATAAATGGTGTGATTTTTTAAAGGTTTGATTCAAAATGTGTGAAGATGCCGTGAAAAGACTGTATCGTTCGTTTATACTGTACATTCAGTTGCCTTTGCAGTTGATGATGAAGCAAACACGCGCGTGTGTGTGTGTGAAAGGCATGGATTCAATCCCGAAATCCTACCTGCTGCATTGTGGGCGATATATGACAGTAGGTTTCTTCCGTGGCCCTGGTCACTAAAAGAGTACTTGCAATGTTCTCAGTTCCACCGTCACTTCTGTGCCAGTAATGTGGCTCCCTGTCGATTTGACGTCAGTCTAACGTCGATATCATGTTCAGCCAACTTATTCGTGTAGTAACATTAATTATCGCCAATTGATTTTGTGCGCCAACACAAGAAATGATATTAAACTAATATGCACAGTGCAGTTTTAAACAACTGCATCGATATCTTCCTAGAGTGGAGAGATGGAAAACACCATCAATGCACCTGGTCGGGATTGAAAATAAACCTCCCGAATGAACCTTACCCGCTCCAGCGCAACTAAACATTCTCTATGACTTTGTGTAGTGTGTTACCATTGCACTTCCTGAGAAAACATCACACTATGGTAGTACGGACGTGGGAGACATGGCGTCTATTATCGTACTGTAAGAGGGAAGATTATTATTGCGCTGGTTTGTAGAGTACGTGGAGAGTTGCCGTCACTATTGTAGCTCACCAGACATGTGAATTGGTAGGTATAAATCATTGTTAAATGCAATTTACAAGGAGCACAAAAGACTTTGTGCGGAACGACTGTCCTGGCCAGAAGGAATTTTCTCGCAAAATTCAGTATTCATGGTTTTATTTGCCGAATAACAAAGAATATTTAAGGTGCAGTGTAACATACTTTTAACAACCGTGTATTGAAAGATGAAAATCCCATATGATAGAGCTCCAATACGCCTTTAGCAACGATTTACACTTAGTGCAGGGGCGTATATCCCGCGGAACCAATTAACTGAGCCCCACTCTTTGCCACATAATCTGACAAAACAAAGTTTATTCTGTCAAGAGAACCGTCGGTGTATACCTTCTACATACACGGATTAATGGTAAGGAAAGAGCCCAATTTTTTTTAAGTGCAAGATACTGAAATGTTGTTTTTCGTAGTAAGTGGCTAGGCGGTGGTACGTCTGTAAAATCTACACTACCCACGACAGGGCTTGTAAATCCTAGTACGTACTTGGAAACATCTTCAGAAAACGTTCTTTGTCAACTTTCCTCTATGATTATTGAAAACCGTTTGAGGTATTTATTATGTGGATACATGTTTCCGTGTTTACTTCGTGTTTAAAGCGGAGGGAGTGTCTATTGTCACCCATTTCAAACGAAATACAGGTAACAAGTTGGTGCGCCTGGACATGCCTGTGTACAGTGTCAAATAGCAAAGTCCAGACAAATTTTGGTGCTCAAAGAGAGAGGGTCTTTCTCTTAGGCCGAATTACATAAATTTGTCATATCATGAACTTTGGGAAAACCTTTTCAATTCCGATGCATTGTTGTGGGACGTGACATCCGAAGATATTTTTTAAAAATCTCAACAAAACGAGACTTTTGAATGGAATTTGCGAAAGTGTGCCTCTTTTTTTCAGAAAGTATAAAAGAAATTTAGAGGTAAAAAAGAGGATGTTTCACCAAAATAAGTAGACCTAAATTGTTAGGGTGTGGGTGTTTTCCTGTATCATACAAACGAGTCTGACAACGTAACAATGTATCCTCGGTGTTGGATAACATTTTCCAGTAAATATGTTTCTCATTTTTCGTAATAAACGTTAACATTTATGAGCGACAGAAACATTTTCGAAACAATGGATAATATTTCCCAAAGAAATGTCACCAATGTTTCCATTTGCGCGCTAGGTTTAACATCTTCGTGGCACGCCGAACATCTTCGAGAGGAAAAGTTCTGGTGTTAGAAATAGCAAACGTTAGTTATAGTTAATGACAAGATGTGTGCACGTTCAGGTTGGAGACTGAAAATACAAGGAAAACAACTTTCACAATAGGCAAATACTAAGGCACGTTTGGACACGAGCAAAGTTCTTCAGTAACTAATATTTACTTCTCTCTATAGCCTGACGACGTCCAAGCTGCATCATTATATTGCGGGTATAGATAAATAAATCGTCATAAAATGATGTTTCCAGTGCAGCAACATTTCTGAAGTATATTTTTCAGAAAATGTTATGTTTGGGGTTTACATCGCACTTACATTTAGCTCCGAGCATCGAGAGCATTTTGTTTTCTTGTGGTTTATCATCTCGTCAATAACGGGGTCGTTACAGACGGAACAAGTTTCTGGGGCAGTCAGAAGCGGGAAAGGAATCTGCAATGGTCTGTATTAAAGAACCCTGTAGGGATTCACCTGAAGTGATTTAAGAAAACCATGTCAAAACGAAATCAGAATAGTCGAAACTGTAATTAAACCCTGGTCTTCCCTAAGTGAAAATCCAGCGTTTTATCACTACGCCACCTCACTGTCAGTTGAGCAGTGAACTGATGCTCATAAAATCTGGAGTAATGCAGGGGGTTCAACTTGAAGAACGACTGGCTCAGCCTACTCTCAATATGAGCGCGATGCCTTAAAGCTATATTACACGATACCAGATTCCGTAAAAGCTTGTGCATGGTTTGCCATAGTGCCAGTTAAACAGCCTAGTATGGCACACGCCATGGACTTTTTCGCCTTGCACGACCACATTTCATACCAGGTTTGGTAATCGGACCTTTCCTATTCTCCGTCGTAGGTTCAATATCAGTTTCGACACCTGGCCAATCACATTACAGAGGTGGAACGCAGGGCGCTCCCCGTGGCGCCTACTTAAACTAGTTGATGAAGAAAAAAAAGAAATGCTTACATCTTCATTATACGTCCGTGAAGTTGAAACTTTTTCAATTGGTTTTAAAAATACAATAAAGAACATAATACTGCAAACGTAAAATTTTAATTAATGTTAGAAAGCGTATCAAAGATATAAAACATTACCCATGTAATGAAAAATTAAAGCTAAATTGCAAATTTTCGNTGTAATGAAAAATTAAAGCTAAATTGCAAATTTTCGGGTGCGAAATCAAAACTCCGTCAACCATACTTTATTTTATTATTGTCTACGAATTACTCTTTCGCGTTAGCAATAGCTATATAATGAAATATGTTTATATTGACGTGAATACTTAAAAATGTACTCAAATAATTCTACATTATCATTTTCGAATACTGAATATACATCAGAAAGTATTAAACTGTTCTTACGACCAACAGTAATAATGCAATATGAGCTAATTTTTCAAACGGCCTACACAAGTTACTGGATAGTAGCATTACTTCGAGCGGGGTTTATATCTACTGCGAACCATACACTTATCTGCNGGCCTACACAAGTTACTGGATAGTAGCATTACTTCGAGCGGGGTTTATATCTACTGCGAACCATACACTTATCTGCGCACCTACCGAATGTTGGTACGCCAACTACTGTCATGTAATAGGAATATTCCATGCTGGCTAGTATATAGTGGCTGTTGTGCCAGCTCATGCGCCAGCCCTTGTAGAAGCTTCTACAAGATCAAGCACGGCAGCAGGTATCGTGTAATATCGGCTTTAGCAACCACGCCCACTGACTACTCCATCTAGGAATACTGCGGAACGCTGTGATCAATGAGCTCATGCGCCAGCCCTTGTAGAAGCTTCTACAATATCAAGCACGGCAGCAGGTATCGTGTAATATCGGCTTTAGCAATCACGCCCACTGACTACTCCATCTAGGAATACTGCGGAACGCTGTGATCAATAAGCTCATGCGCCAGCCCTTGTAGAAGCTTCTACAAGATCAAGTACGGCAGCAGGTATCGTGTAATATCGGCTTTAGCAACCACGCCCACTGACTACTCCATCTAGGAATACTGCGGAACGCTGTGATCAATGAGCACAACTCCTTTTTGTGAGTGTCTATTTAGTGTTTGTTTTATGCGGCTTCCGGTGCACAGACGTATGGCATGGATTGAACGATATATTTCCCGATGCGTATGTTAGTATTCGCGAAATGCCTGGAATACTAAATAACAAGAAGTTACCAATATAATTTATGAGCCTACTTCCCTCTACATGGATTCAAACATTTTTGATAAAGTTTTTAAGAGATTAGATGGTAGTTAGGTCTTGAAATCTTGTTGACAGAGATATCATAAGAGATGGAAACAGAAACATATGCAACACTAGTGATAAAACTACAAATACCCACGTGCCTTACCAGGGAATCAAATCCAGAATCTCTTGTTTTGTAAACTGGCATGCAACCAGCTGCATTACTATGATATGATTAGGAGCATCACTTTCGGTTGTGATCAGCCAAATGGTATGATGGACAGGGTTTACTGACCTGAAATATTTACAGGGCGTTATTTTTAAAAAACAAGTATAAGAGTAACTTGAATCATTTACGGTAAGTTTACATAACCTTATGTAGCACTATTTGTTTGCAAAACTTGGTGGAAATTAGCTGGTTTCCGAATTAGGGCATAACCATTTTCCCACCTGGTGCTATCTTACAAAAAGACGTGCAAAATGAATATTTGATACTTCTATTGGATACTGTCAGCATACAAAGTTTGGTTAAATTTTTTTTAATTGTTTGACAGATACAACAGTATACTTACTGAAATTATTTATGTTTATACCATTAAAAAATTAGCCTGATCCATTTAAAACATGTAAGTTTATATGGTCTAGTGCTAGTGTAACACTTTTTGTGTGTAAAACTTAGCATGAATTATAAGTTTTGGAGGACAAAAAGGCAACTAGTAATTAGCAAATTAGATATGTATCATAGATATTGCTAGTACATGAAGTTTGAATGAAATTATTAGGACGGACATCATAAAATCCTTAAAATATTTACATGGTCGTTGTGTAGACAATATGTAACTATCATCTTAACTCTATAAATTTTATATGAGCTACACAAGTTTTACTTGTCGCTTGAATTTGGGGGGGAATCTGTTAATAGTTTTCCGATATATTAAATATTTTCACGTTGTACTGTTTTACTAATGTTTGTAGAAAATATGAAATTGATCTGTTAGACACATTTGATGGTTGTGATAGATTTTGCAAGCAAACAAAAGTTTAGTTAACATTTGTTACATGGTCTCGTTGATATAGTGTACTAAGCTAAAATATTTATATGATCGGTAGTCTACTTAAAACGTGTTAATTTGCATGGCCTACCATATAAATACTTGTTTACGATGACTATAATAATATTTTTAATTTTAAATACGTAATAAAAATAGAAAATACGGGAAGCACCACATATTTNTTTACGATGACTATAATAATATTTTTAATTTTAAATACGTAATAAAAATAGAAAATACGGGAAGCACCACATATTTCTGACGACTAAAACGAATCTGTTCATGGTTACTTCCATAACTTAAAGGAGAGGAATTAATTAACACACAAAAAAAGGCTTAAAAAAATAAATNCTTAAAGGAGAGGAATTAATTAACACACAAAAAAAGGCTTAAAAAAATAAATTTTCTAGTTTTGTTCTTTTTGGTAAATGATAGAAAATATTCAGTTTAAAAACTCTTTGTGACATATTTTGAATAGAATTTTTTATAACAATCTACTTGTGCCATATCTTGGTTTTCACTCCATTGTTTTTATGTTATCAGGAACCACATCCAGAAAGTTTGAACCGCGATTCTGACGGTCTGAAGGTCCATAACGATTAACGTCAATACATTTAGGGAGTTCCTTAGCTTCAAAGGTAGTATTGTTTATTTTTATTTTTAAATCACATTTTATTTATTGATTTTTTTAATTTCGAACGATACATGACTCGTTATCATTATTGCGTGACAGGAAAGACAGTTTTTGGCTTGCCAACAATCACGACGTCATACAATGCGCTCCTTGACATTTCAGTTTTGTAGAATGCCATCAGCTATATTGCGGTCTCTGCGTGTACCGCTTCGATATTCGTGCCTGGTAACCGCCAAGTAGTTTTTTATTTTTCTCTTTTGTGCTCTCACCAAACTCGCAAATTGCTGCCGGCTTTACTGCCCAACAGATGAATCAAAAAACTTAAATTTAGTTACCGACAAACAACGATTACCTAAACTGCATTTTCAATAAGAAGTCTTCGACTGGGTAACCAAGTAGAATATTATATCATTAATTATTGGACCCATTTAAAAATGAAATGTTGGGCTCCGTTAATTTACGGTTTTGTAAATTAATTTTGAATTCTCTGCTTGGCATTGCCTCTCTCCCCAGGGTGCCCTTTCAACACATTTAGAAAATAATATTGTCATGTACCTACGGGCTAAAAATCCTGCGACACTCAAGTGACTCTACGAAATATTACAGGCGTGAATGTTATACTACTACTCCAGTTCTTACATTTGTGTACAAAAAAGTAGCAGATTCCGATATGTTTTCCCAGTTTAACAACTAATTCGTGGATCAAGAAGGCGAGAGCATTAAGGTGAAGATAGAGAAAAGATACAGCGAAAAGATTTAAGGGTAATTAAAATGTTATACATGTTTGGAAACAACAAGATTATTATTATAATTTCACGGGTGTAACCAGTAAACTGCATCTGTTTAGAGTGCTTAATAGAATATATGCTAACACAAGTAGCGTAGCGTGAAAATAATAATGAGAAAAAGAGACTTACCCAAACACGACCCGCGACCGCTCGCAGACGAGGGATGGAGGAGACGTGTAGGCCGTCCGTAACCCGCCGACTGCGATTTTCCCCCTTCTTGCTCCACTCCTCCTGCAGGTTCAGCACTTGACGGTAGTTGGTTCGTGGGTGGAGTTTAGTTTCAAATTGCTGATAGTCTTTCGACACTTTGAACAGTCAGCCCGAGTCACATTTTGGCCACACTTTGGCAGATTGTAAAGTTGTTTAGTATTGCGCAATGCCTGGAAATGTGTTTCGGAAAACCGTGTAAATAGCTTGCTGTTATTTTTTCGGGTGCGTGTGTGACTCTCGTGTTGCGCAAGGTGGTGCAGCGAGGAGAGCCGGGCCTAACAACTGGTTGAAGTTTAAAACACATCGCTATTAATAAGACGTTAAGATATAAAACCGCTCTATAGTAACATTTCTTTAAAGGTAGGCTTCAAAAATTGTGGTTATGTCTTTTCGAAAGTATGCCAGTTTGTCACTCATTTCAACTTTTTAAATACCACACAGAACTGAATTACATTGCCGGTCAATAAAATAGCGCATTACGAAGAAACCATGCTATAACCACGAAATAATGTAATAAGCAAGAGCACGAGTCTGTATGCACATGATCCCATGTTGTTGCATTTGTATTTGACCGCACACACGGCAGTGGTGCTACAAGAACCGACCAGCGGTCCAAGACACTGGCGTGAAGTCAAAGACGCATTAACGCGAGAAACGCTATACTATGACAATCAAGCTTACAAAGTGAAGNGAAGAAACCATGCTATAACCACGAAATAATGTAATAAGCAAGAGCACGAGTCTGTATGCACATGATCCCATGTTGATGCATTTGTATTTGACCGCACACACGGCAGTGGTGCTACAAGAACCGACCAGCGGTCAAAGACACTGGCGTGAAGTCAAAGACGCATTAACGCGAGAAACGCTATACTATGACAATCAAGCTTACAAAGTGAAGNAAGACACTGGCGTGAAGTCAAAGACGCATTAACGCGAGAAACGCTATACTATGACAATCAAGCTTACAAAGTGAAGAATAATACCGAGAACACGCCAAATACGTTGCTTTACACAATTGACGGACTTTGAGAAAGAACTCATAATTGGGCTGAAAATTGCAGGATGTTCGTATCGTCGTATAGCCCACTGTAAGGAGCGTTCGGACCAAACTGTCCGATGCTGCTGGAAGCACCAGTCGAGAAGATTGACGGATCGTGCGCTAGGCGCAGAGGGATCCCATGGCTACCCGGTCCACGATACTGGCTAGTGTTGGAGTTTCTGTGTACCCATGAACCAATTACCGACGCCTTGCGGAGGTGAATCTGCGATCCCAGCACCGTTTACGTGTGCTGCCATTAACCCTGCAATAGCGGCGGCTCTGTTTGCAGTGGTGTAATGTAGAACGCCACAGAATGGTGATGCATAGTGTTTAGTGAAGAATGCCGCTTCGTTATGAGGACTGATGATCATCGCGTCCAGATTTGGAGGGCCCCTGGTTAACGCCGCATTCCCACTCTAGCTATCGATTGACACACTTCCCCCACGGCAGGCATTAATGGCCTAGGGAGCCAAAGCCTATCTATGACAGCCTATCCGTTCTCGTCATGTTACGTAGAATATTAATAGCCCAGCGGTATGTGTGTGAGATTCTACGCCCCCATATGTTCCCATTTCTGGCCGGGATTCCAGGTGCAACATTCCTACTCCGATATTCCACACTGCACGGTCGACCAGGACTGCCACCGTCATATCCAAACACTGCCATGGCTTACGCGCTATCTGACATGTCCCCAATCGAGTATGTTCGGTAACAATTGAAACGCCAGCTGCCACCGTGCCACAGTATCCGGGAATTGGAACACACCGCCCAACCCCGCCTGCNCGGTAACAATTGAAACGCCAGCTGCCACCGTGCCACAGTATCCGGGAATTGGAACACACCGCCCAACCCCGCCTGACTCAGGACAACATCCAGAGTCTCAGCTGGGATTCATGCCAGACCGTGTTTAGCGTGTATCGCAGTGCGAGGGAGTGCGACGCACCTCTGAAGATAGCTGAACGGCATAATACAGATCCATTTATAATTCTCCTGCAGCTCGATTTTTGGTATAATGTGTGTTGATTATCTGTATCACTACCTCCATAAAGTCTCAGTATCATCCGATGAATCCTTCTGTGTTCACAATTTTTATTGCCTGGCAGTGTACATTAAAAAGTAATATTATTATGCTTAGTAAGATAACGACATCGCGTTTCATAATTATTAGTCCAACATACTTAAAAATTTAATATTTTCTTTTTCTTTTTTTTATATATGTCGTTATATCCTCTCTCATTAAGATAATATGTTTACAGGACGTTTACTCGGCACGTAATTAATGGGTATTAACCTTATTCCACAATGTCTGGCAAATTACTTTTCTCTAAAAACTGCTCGTCTATCTTTTACCGTCAATTTACCAGTCATTATGGCAATATTTGGATATAAAATATATTGATGTATGAGCTATACATTTTTTAATGTCGATTTCAAAAGTGTTATTTAATAGTGAACCAGTTAAACAATATTTGTCTTGAAGCTTAAATATAGGTTCATGGAATACTAGGGAACTGCCAAACAAACAAACGTCCCAGCAGATTTGTCTCACATGAGACTGTACGTTACGCTCATCGCGAAGGTTTTCTGTATGAGTAATTGCCTAAGTATATCATTCACTAAGCAAGGTTCCAGCTGTGAAAGCGGGAACAAAATGAATAAGGATTAGCCTAGAAGTCCTCTTAAGACATCTCGGTTATTTCGTCGCTTCTTAGGAGAGAACGAATAAAGCTGTCACTAAACACTCGCAGATCCATTGGAGATCTCTGTAGGCAGAGACCGAGGATTTAGAGTAACATTGTTCAATGCTTGCACCTTTAACTGAGTTGTTTTTAAGAATTTTAACATTATAAAAAAAACATAATTATATTTGTAATATTACTTTAAATACTTATCAAACACACTGATAATTATGTAAAATAAACTATAAACAATTCAACNAAAAAAAAAACATTATTATATTTGTAATATTACTTTAAATACTTATCAAACACACTGATAATTATGTAAAATAAACTATAAACAATTCAACTTCTTAACATTAAAATGTAGATGTTACCACATGTGCTCAGAATAGCTCACGTAGTCATATATTATCGACTTCATTTCATATTGATAATAGTATTAATTTTGTAAATTATCATTCAAAACATATAGTGGTAGATATGTTTTTTAAGTTGAAACTTAGTGAAAAGTCATTTAATGTAAAGTACTGTTTTGATTCAAAAGTGTTGAAGTGGTATCACAGTGCATACATTTATTTTAAGAAATAGCCGTAACATTTTCAATTGGTATGTATTAATTCCCTTAGTTATAAATAATATACTAACGCGAACTGTCTCTCGCATGCGAAAGTTATGCTCTTCATGTATTTGAAACCCTCTTAAGTGAAGTTTTGCCTATTTTACTTTACTATAAAGTTACATGTGCGCCTTCGTATCGTACCATAACAGCTTAGAAGTAGTGTCGACTTGGAACATCTGCAACCATCTGTATGGAGCTGGCCTACACTGAAAAATAATGCAATGCAATTTTACACTGAATGTAAGTGACAGAGGTTTCTCCACTCACTTAAAGAGTATTTCCACCCTTTAAACGTGTGTGCATGTTTATCATGATATTATTGTAAAACAAAAATAATATAGTACCATTCAATTTACACTTAATATTGTAGTAAAAACACTATACACTCAATGCCATCACACACGTTCTGTGAATATGTATATATACCCGACAATTTTGTAAATTAACTAGACAAGCCGTAATTTTCCACATCTTATAATTAAAATTAAAAATTATAAATATTTTTTCACTGATTCTAACCGATACTCGTCTCTCAGCATTAAACCATTTATTAATTCATATCTTGCGGACTCCGGATTCGTACTCAGGGACCTTTCACAACAAGCCACACAACGTAACAATAAGTACTTTACGAACTATGGTTAAAGAAGGTCATAAATTTTAATAACTGTGTTTGACCGTTGCGTGTTGTTTCCTGATTCCGTCTGTCGTGCGCAAAACAAGGTTCATTTTATCGCCTTTCTTGTCCCCGCTGGGCTGCGCAATATAGAAGTAGACCCCGGAAACGTGAGATGACTGAGATATGTAAGACTAATTCCTTTCCGCAGCCATTCAATAAAACAGGTTGCTTTTGGGGGCCCATTATAATGCTGCAGGATATATACTTCAATTCAAAGCAATCGTCTCATTAAAATGCTTTTACTTTTACATACATTATCTGCGAGAATTTTCAATCATTATTATGTACAAAAATCGCTGTGTGACATTTATCACTTAGGCACTATGCTCCTCTCTTCTAAATTTTTTGTACTGAAATTACATATTGTAAGATTTAAATTGGGACATGAATTCAATTTTTTATTAGGCAATGCTGCCACATGTTCAACTTCACTGATATCAGAAACGAACGTAATGGTAACTGTAAGACTAAAATCACAGGACATGTTAAAAGTAATTCAATATCTTCATAAAAGTTTTTATAATACTGTTTACGAAGTATAATATCAGCATAATAAAATTATTCAGAAGTACACTTCTTGCTCAACAATATGTAGTCAAAGAACATAAATGTTTCAGGGCCATANCATAATAAAATTATTCAGAAGTACACTTCTTGCTCAACAATATGTAGTCAAAGAACATAAATGTTTCAGGGCCATAGCGTGTTTCCATTTAGGTAATCATATTTTACATGTCTGGTGTAGATTGACACATACACAGAGGTGACAAAAGTCATGGGATAGCAATATGAAAATATACAGATTGCAGTTGTATCGCGTACAAAATGTATAAATGGGCAGTGCATTGGTTGGGCTTTCATTTGTAGTCAAATGATTCGTGTGTAAAGGTTTCTGACGTGATTATGGCCGTACGAAGGGAACTAACAGACTTTGAATGCGGAATGGTATTTGGAGCTAGACGCATGGGACATTCCATTTCGGAAATAGTTAGGGAACTCAACATTCCGAGATACACAGTGTCAAAGAGTGTGCCGAGAATACCTAATTTCATGCATAACCANTCAACATTCCGAGATACACAGTGTCAAAGAGTGTGCCGAGAATACCTAATTTCATGCATAACCTCCCACCATGGAGAACGCAGTGACCGACCGCCTGCACTTAATGACCGAGACCAACGAAGTGTGCACATAATGGTCAGTGTTAACAGACAAGAAACACTGCGTGAAATAACCGCAGGAATCAATGTGGGACGTACAATGGACGTGTCCGTTAGGAGGGTGCGGCGAACTTTGGCTGTACTGGGCTATGCCAGCAGAAGACCGACTCGAGTACCTTTACTAACAGCACGACATCGCCTGCAGCGCCTCTCCTGGGCTCGTGACCATATCGGTTGGACCCTAGATGACTGGAAAACCGTGGCTTGGTCAGATGAGTCCCGATTTTAGTTGGTAAGAGCTGATGGTAGGGTTCGAGTGTGGCGCAGACCCCACAAATCCATGGACCCAAGTTGTTAACAGGGAACTGTGCAAGCTGGTGGTGGCTCCTTAATGGTGTGGGCTGTTTTTACATGGAATGGACTGGGTCCTCTGGTCCNCAAGCTGGTGGTGGCTCCTTAATGGTGTGGGCTGTTTTTACATGGAATGGACTGGGTCCTCTGGTCCAACTGAACTGATCATTGTCTGAAAAGGTTTATGTTCAGCTACTTGGAGACCACTTGCAGCCATTCATGGACTTCATGTACCCAAACAACGATGGAATTTTTATGGATGACAATGTGCCATGTTACCGGGCCACAACTGTTCGCGATTGGATTGAAGAACATTCTGGACAAATTGAGCGAATTATTTGGCCACCAAGATCACCCGACATGAATCCTATTGAACATTTATGGGAGATAATCGAGAAGTCAGTTCGTGCACAAACCCTGCGTCGGCAACACTTTCGCAATTATGGACGTCTATAGAGGCAGCATGGCTCAATATTTCTGCCGGGGACTTCCAACGACTTTTTGAGTCCATGCCACGTCGAGTTGCTGCACTTCTCCGGGCAAAAGGAGGTCCGACACGATATTAGGAGATATCCCATTACTTATGTCGCCTCAGTTAAGAAGAAAGCGCATACTCCTGGTGCAAATTCACAGAACATTGGGTATTTTAACGAACTAACTGTCGTGTCTGCAACTATTTTTAACAAAATTGAAAGTTAGATAAAATATTCGCATTTTCTGATAAACTGTATAAAAAGTTATTTTGCAACCTTAATTTAAATGTAATTTACACAATTTTACACTAGCTCAAAAATGTAAACTTATCAAAAATTTTCTTGTGTAAATTAAATTTTTCTTTTCGTTATTTCATCTTATTTGTAATAATTTTACGCATGTATGGTTGTCGTGTCTTGGAATATCTATTATAACAATATTGTCACGTTAGTGATGTAATGCCAAATGTTTGGTGTTTATTTTCGTGTTTTAAAATCAGTAGCTTGGAATTTAGGTGAGTGTTCGGAAGTTGGCATCCGGAACCCCTCTAGAACGATACTGGTGTTTCTAGATGATCCGGATAGCTTTGAAGCGCGGTGGGACAGGAGATTATGATATTGCCGACGCTGTGTTTAAGCTGAATATTCATGCTTGCTTTATTATTATGTACTTTAGCATTAGGACTAATTGTTAGGCTCTGACTTATGGTAGTTGTTTGTGCAACCACACCATCCCATCTGGGCGCGGATAAGACGTAACATAAGTACGATATGCCCCAATAGTTGCAAGGAAGCACCTAGTAAACCTATGTGTTCGAAATTCGTACGTTCCTTGTAACAGGAAACGTATGCGAGTTTTCTCTTAATTTACTGTTAGTTTTTGAAGTTATTGAGTTAAAATATGTTAAATACCATGAGGGTACATCTGTAGTTAGTGGTGTGTAGAATGTTGACACACTTAAATGTTAATAATTGTAATAGGAGATCGTCCCTCGGAATTAATTTCTTTAATTACTTTAGTTCTAAAACCAATTATGACATGCTATTACAAACAATATTCCTGGAATTATCTCTCAGTGCCAAGTGAATTTAATTAATAGCTTAACTACACCCTGTTGTAAGCTCAGATATTCGGGTTTAAAACCCGGGATTTTGGAGTGGGGGGGATTAGAGACAGATTTAAAGGAAGAAAGGTAAAAAAGATAGCAGTTATGTTACCTGCTTTCTCCCCGCTCCGTGAAAATGTCATGTACACTGATCATATTTAAAAGAAAACACCATATTGCAGTATTTGTACACATAGATCAGCGTTCATAATTTAACNCATGTACCCAAACAACGATGGAATTTTTATGGATGACAATGTGCCATGTTACCGGGCCACAACTGTTCGCGATTGTTTTGAAGAACATTCTGGACAATTTGAGCGAATTATTTGGCCACCAAGATCACCCGACATGAATCCTATTGAACATTTATGGGACATAATCGAGAAGTCAGTTCGTGCACAAACCCTGCGTCGGCAACACTTTCGCAATTATGGACGTCTATAGAGGCAGCATGGCTCAATATTTCTGCCGGGGACTTCCAACGACTTTTTGAGTCCATGCCACGTCGAGTTGCTGCACTTCTCCGGGCAAAAGGAGGTCCGACACGATATTAGGAGATATCCCATTACTTATGTCGCCTCAGTTAAGAATAAAGCGCATACTCCTGGTGCAAATTCACAGAACATTGGGTATTTTAACGAACTAACTGTCGTGTCTGCAACTATTTTTAACAAAATTGAAAGTTAGATAAAATATTCGCATTTTCTGATAAACTGTATAAAAAGTTATTTTGCAACCTTAATTTAAATGTAATTTACACAATTTTACACTAGCTCAAAAATGTAAACTTATCAAAAATTTTCTTGTGTAAATTAAATTTTTCTTTTCGTTATTTCATCTTATTTGTAATAATTTTACGCATGTATGGTTGTCGTGTCTTGGAATATCTATTATAACAATATTGTCACGTTAGTGATGTAATGGCAAATGTTTGGTGTTTATTTTCGTGTTTTAAAATCAGTAGCTTGGAATTTAGGTGAGTGTTCGGAAGTTGGCAACCGGAACCCCTCTAGAACGATACTGGTGTTTCTAGATGATCCGGATAGCTTTGAAGCGCGGTGGGACAGGAGATTATGATATCGCCGACGCTGTGTTTAAGCTGAATATTCATGCTTGCTTTATTATTATGTACTTTAGCATTAGGACTAATTGTTAGGCTCTGACTTATGGTAGTTGTTTGTGCAACCACACCATCCCATCTGGGCGCGGATAAGACGTAACATAAGTACGATATGCCCCAATAGTTGCAAGGAAGCACCTAGTAAACCTATGTGTTCGAAATTCGTACGTTCCTTGTAACAGGAAACGTATGCGAGTTTTCTTAATTTACTGTTAGTTTTTGAAGTTATTGAGTTAAAATATGTTAAATACCATGAGGGTACATCTGTAGTTAGTGGTGTGTAGAATGTTGACACACTTAAATGTTAATAATTGTAATAGGAGATCGTCCCTCGGAATTAATTTCTTTAATTACTTTAGTTCTAAAACCAATTATGACATGCTATTACAAACAATATTCCTGGAATTATCTCTCAGTGCCAAGTGAATTTAATCAATAGCTTAACTACACCCTGTTATAAGCTCAGATATTCGGGTTTAAAACCCGGGATTTTGGAGTGGGGGGGATGAGAGACAGATTTAAAGGAAGAAAGGTAAAAAAGATAGCAGTTATGGTACCTGCTCTCCCCGCTTCCTGACAATGTAATGTACACTGATCATATTTAAAAGAAAACACCATATTGCAGTATTTGTACACATAGATCAGCGTTCATAATTTAACNATGTACACTGATCATATTTAAAAGAAAACACCATATTGCAGTATTTGTACACATAGATCAGCGTTCATAATTTAACACATGTTATAGTCCATTCGCGATTACTTACAACTTTTCTGAAGCTCTGCTAAAGTTCATGATATTCATCCAGCTCGTGCAAAAAAGCTCATCCGAGACTAGAAAATTTCGCCAAAATGACAAAACACCGCATTCGTGCGTACTCAGTGTAAAATTATTTACCATAAGAACTATTTCTAACTAGGTATTGTCAAAAAACCTACTTCCTCGCTCTTTTAATCGTTTTAATTATAAACGAAATATTATAATTTAGAGATAAATTATAAGTTAAAGTTTAATTTAACGTAAAATAAGGCAACTTTATGTTAACTCAAGTATTAAACGTTTGTGGTACACTACATATTTAGTTAACAACTAAACACGTCATATATGAGATGATTTGTTAAAGGTGTGAATAAAAAAATGTTAATAAACCGTGAATAGACTATATATTGTTAATATATCTATACATTAGTATATTTTGTACAGGAACATGAAGACCTAGTTATTTACGATATTAAGGGACATTTGTGTAAAACTACGCAATTTTTCTTTCTTTATATCCTACTTTCCAAAGGAGGAAAGACTTATGATATAATTTTCCTGTCTGTGTTTGGTTGCGTGTGCAATAGTGTGCATGTATGACTGTGTTTTGCCCCCCTAAAACCTTTTGAACGCGTTAACCGAATTATACCATAATCGGTAAACATATAGTNTTAACCGAATTATACCATAATCGGTAAACATATAGTACGTAGTAATTACACTCGAGATTTAATTTTCAAAACACGCTGGGTGTATACTTTTAAAATGGCGGCCATTTTATCATTTAGGGTGCTACATTGTATCTAGAGATCCATTCAATCGTTATAAACTAAATTTTGTATATTGACAGTGTAACATGTAAGCATTAAATTTAGATATGTAAAATGTTGTTTGTCCACCACTTTGAAAGATAGCACTACAATAAAAAAAGCTTCCACATTATANAATTTAGATATGTAAAATGTTGTTTGTCCACCACTTTGAAAGATAGCACTACAATAAAAAAAGCTTCCACATTATATCTCGAAAATTACTGGAACGATTCTCGCACAATTTGGCATCTAAATAATACTATGGTAGGCCATGTAAACAATTAAATTGATTAGGCACTTATTTCCAAAATGACGTCCATACAAATATTTTAGTTTTATTATATATATTCACAATACCATTCTGTTCTACCAAATATTTTACGTTTATTTGGCATATCTACCATTATACGAATCCCTACAAAATATAGCATGCTGAAAGTATCTATTACACGCATCATATATTCCAAAGAAAGCCACTTTGGTTGGCCATTTTGCAAGATAGCGCCAAATGAAGAAATTTTGTTTTTTTTGTCAAATCTCTAGAAACAATTGTCCANGGTTGGCCATTTTGCAAGATAGCGCCAAATGAAGAAATTTTGTTTTTTTTGTCAAATCTCTAGAAACAATTGTCCAATTTGGCACAAGTAGCAGTGCGGCAGGGAATGTAAAATTGTATGTTTTAAGTGGATGTTACACTTAATTTCAAAATTGCGGTAATGCAGTTATTTTAGCTTGGTACACTATATCGTCAAAACCATATAATTAATTCCAATTAAACTTTGTATGCTGGCAGTATATATTACATAAATCAAATGCGTCCACCCGAAGCATCTTTTGTCAACCAGTTTGTAAGATAGCACCACATCAACAAATAAAGCTCTTATTTCATATCTCGGGAAACAATTGACGTAATACTACCGAATTTGATAAACAAGAAGTACTGCGGCACGTAATTTGAACTGGTATGTTAAACGTCGGTGAGGCTTTTTTTCAAAATGGAGGCCATGTAGACGTTTTAGTTTAGTATGCGTTATCGTCGAAACCATGTAATCAATTACAACTTAACTTTGAATGCTGGCAGTATATATTAAAACTATCAAATGTATCTATACATAGTCGCATCTCTACGCCATTTTGTAAGATAGACGGACATAAAAAATTATATTTTATATTATATCTCCAGAAACAAATAATCTATTCCTACCTAATTTTGTGAAGATGTTCAACTACGGTAAGCCATATTAATTATTATTTTTTAATTACAAGAGATAATTATTTTCAGAATGGCAGCTCTGTAGTCATTTTTGCTTAGTATGCTATATTCACGAAACTATGTAACCGATTATAACCTAATTTCTTATACTGACAGTATTTATGACAATCATAGAATCTGCTAATACATAACCTTTTTGTCCTTTATTTATTAATATCTTCACATGAAAAAAATGGAAGTATTATGCCATACGTCGAGGACCAATCAATTGACTCTCACCAAATTTTACACGCATGCAGTGCTACAGTAGGGTCTGTATGCGTGCATGGTCTATGTGTGGCAGGCATTTTTTAAAAATAGTTTTAATATAAATAATTTAGATCAATAAGTTATATGTGTTAAACTATTCAACAAAATTCAAGAACATTTTGTACGCTAATATTATTCATTAGAAGCATAAATTATGCGTACAGAGATACTCTTCTGCTGGCCTTTTTGTAAAATAGTTACATATGAGTATTTGGAACATTTTGCCATATTTCCGGTAATATTCAATTATTTGCACCAAATTTCGCGTATCAGTAGTGGTATAGAAAATTATGTGAGGTTTGAGTGGGGTAAAAAACCGATATTCAAAATGTTGGCAATATAAGTAATTTAGATATATTTGTTATATCTATTAAACTATTTTACTACAGTCTACAAAATTTTATATGCTGGCAGTAGCTATTTTAAAAACATATTTTTAGTCAATTTTGTAAGATAGCACCAAATTAGGAAATAAAGATTTTATGCCCTATCTCGGAAACCAATCCACCGATTTCCACCAAATTCTGAACACAAGTAGAATTACGGTTGGCTTTGACTCTTATTTTCAAAACGACGGCCCTGTTAATATTTCTCGATAGTACACCCTATCATTCAAAATATTATAGGCCGATTACATACGAAGTTCATGATCCAAATCCGACTTCCGTAAAGCAGTTGATTGTATGCCAGCTTATGGTACGAGGTTTTCTGGTTTTGAGTCCCGGGTAACAGAGCACGTGCGTATTTTTAATTGTCTCACTACTGTTGTATATTTTTCTGGTTTAATCACCAATTATATTGCTGTCAACGAGAAACCCAGGCTTACTAATCATGTAAGCTTTAAAGAATTTCTTGAAAAATAATTTGCTCTCATGTAGAGGAAAGTATGTTTACTAATTATATTATTAGATTCTTGTTAAAACTTACACATACAAAAATGTAAAATTATAATACACTTGCTCATGTAAATGTACACTTTTTTTCTGACAGTGTACGATGAAATTCACTAGGCAGACTTTCATTCTGGTTTGACTACCGTAACACAGACTACTTGATATTACAGAGGTGAACAGCCGCTTATTCNTTCTTGTTAAAACTTACACATACAAAAATGTAAAATTATAATACACTTGCTCATGTAAATGTACACTTTTTTTCTGACAGTGTACGATGAAATTCACTAGGCAGACTTTCATTCTGGTTTGACTACCGTAACACAGACTACTTGATATTACAGAGGTGAACAGCCGCTTATTCTTAGAACTGCAATTGCAGACGCAAGAAAAATAGCGTCACTGGCCAGCAACATGTCGGAAACCCGTTCGCCAACCAGTGTCCGGTAACCAACTCGCCAGCCAGCTACCCGAGTCAATAGGAAACTATCCGCGGCATGCAGTAGCCTATCAGACACAAGAGGCCGTTCCCAGAGACTCGCTCAGAAAATTAGAGAACTGGTACGCCCAAACTGAAGGAACTGCCACGTCATTTTGCCTCTGTGTACTTACCTAATCTGTGATCACGTGGCCAGCCTCTAGTAGAGTCGGGAAAGAACGTAGAAAAAAAAAAGTCAAAGTCACAGTTAAATGTGTAGATGCCCGGGGCCATTATTTTTAAACTACGTATAGACAGATGTTGCCTTTTCACTCACGCCTAGAGAGCACAAACAAAAGATTTGTTTATACGCACCGAAAACCACACGCCACTATCACTCATTTGAGCGCAGTTTACGTTCAATGTTTTTTTAATGACAATTTCAAATTTAAATACTGTCGAACGTAAACTGCATAATTGTTTTGTAAAATAGAATTATTTATCATTCTACAACGCGTGTTTAAGTTTAAAACTTTCTGTTATTGTTTATGCAGAATTTGTTACTCTCTTTAAAGAAATAATTTGCAAAAATGAAACCATTCGTTGAAGCTGCTCTCACATGAAGGCCCCAGGGTTACACCTGGTACAGCCTCTTCTAATTCTTACCCTTGCGAATTACGAAGTGTTGAGTTCAGCAACGAAAGAAAATTCTGCTTCTGTGATGATGATGGTACTCCGGGAGTGCGGCCTTGACACATGTGAATCGACAGTTTCAGCAGTGTATACACCCGCACTTACATNATGATGGTACTCCGGGAGTGCGGCCTTGACACATGTGAATCGACAGTTTCAGCAGTGTATACACCCGCACTTACATTGAACGAATGCTTGAAACCATGGAGTTGGAAGGGGGTATAGTCCACAATGATCTTTCGCCATCTATGTTTGCGCAGGGAATATTAAACAGTCCACCTTACATCCAGATCATAGTTCGCCCGAATCTGCTGTCTCTCATGCTAAAACAGAGCTATGTGATTTTCCAATAGGGCAGTGTGCCCAAATACCTCTTGTACCACGCAATGCGTTCTCCAAGGTGTTTCCTCAAATCCCCTGGCATATATTATTGCCAGATCAGTCCGCTTTTCAGTATGCGTGGGATTGGATTAGATGTCGTTATGCCAAGTTTTCTACACCGGCGACAACCATTGCTGTTCTTTTCCATAAAAATAAAAAAAAATTGAAACAAAATTAGGAAACGCTTATTAAAAATAACTCTCAGAATTGAAAAAAGATCTTAAAAACCCGCACCTTTTTAAAATATACAAAATATTAAATCCTAAAGCAAGAAACTCAATTTCTTGTAAAACCACGTAATAAATAATTTGTAACAGGGTACAAATATTTTTGATAACAGCATTAATGTAGTAGCGTTTGCATTTCTCAATCACGGCCATTTTTATATACGCAGATGTACTTACTTGTAGTACGATTTTTTTCTCAAATCAACTCCAATTAAACAATTGATACCACAAAAGCATACATCCCGCGATGCGTTCCGTCTCACATATTACTGTCATGTTATAATAAAGTTATAAAAACTAACCATTTTAAATAAAATTATTCATTTGGTTATGCTTGCTTTACTCGAGCGATTGCAGCTGCCACACTGCTACCAAGTTTCGTTCTGGCTACCCAAATTTAGTTAATATGGTCCTCATTGTGAAGTGACAATAGTTTATCATCACAATGTGGAGCATGTAAAAAATATACTGGTCTGAAGTCATCATTCAATAATGCGATGCGTTTATGATACCTGAGGCCAGAGCGTTGGTATGTAAATTATATAATTTTGTTAGATATGACAGAAAATGTTGATTGGGTTTTTAAAAGTTTTCTAGATTATCTTAAGAACGTGGTATTCATCATGCAAATGATTAAAAACTCAAGCAATACCAATTCATAATAAGTAGTAAGAAAAATTATTTTCTTACCATCTCAGACTAAGTAAAATAAAATGGACAAATAAAATTTAGAAAGACAGATTGTTCAATTGAAAACTATATTTTTCATAATACTAGTAACAGCTATTAAGAATATTGTCATACTTACCGCCAAACACGAATGAAAAATGTCTGTACAAATTGGTCAAAAATACGAAAATACTCCTGTTTAAAGCACTACACTGAAAAGGCTAAAAAACTGTTTCACCTGCCTAATATCATGTAGCCCCCTTCCCTTCCCCCACCCGGCCTGCCCTTACCAAAACAACCCAACCCCCGCGCCGGCCAACACACACAGAAGTGCCCCAAGACAACGTGACATGGACTCAACTAATGTGTGAACGTATGCAGGAGGCAATTCACACCATGAAAGGGTTGCATGTCTCTCACGTTTAATGATTCTCGCCAGTCGTCGTTTGTCCCGTTCTTTGACAATCTTTTTCCGGCCGCAGCGATGTCGAAAATGTGATGTTTTACTGGATTCCCGATATTCACGGTACACTCGTGAAATGGTCGTACGCAAACATCCAAATGTTATCGCTACTGCGGAGATGCTATGTCCCATCTCTTGTGCGCCTACTATAACATCACGTTAAAACTCACTTAAATCTTGATAACCTGCCATTGTAGCAGCAGTACCCGATCTAGCTGCCGACCGCATCGCGTTACTCTGATTCGTTCCATACCTCTATTATTTGCATATGCACATCTATACTAGTTTTTTTGGCTCTTCAATGTAAATGCAACTAGGGCTATAGAATTTGAAACATGTTGTATTAATCCACAAAAGTTATTTCTAATAATTTTTTGCAGAAAGCAAAAATAGTTTGTGATTTATTTTATAAGTGTGTGTTGTGTGTGTATGTATATATATATACTCATGCAAATATGCATCATGCAAATGATTAAAAACTCATGCAAATATATATAAACTCATCCTCAATATATATATAGAAGATGAGTATAAAAGAATACCCAAACTTTGAAGGTCTATAACATCAAAACCAAGATACCTACAACCTTGATTTACAAATAAAATGAACCATGGAACAGTGAAATTTGTTTACCATACATTCATCAATGTTCCATGTGACCACCATGAGCGGCTCGAACGAAATCTACGCGATAATCAAACTCGTTCCACACTCTTGTCAGCATGTCCGGTGTTACGGTTTCGATGGCGTCCGTAATTCTCGTATTGAGGTCATCAATGTAAGCCGGTAATGGTGGACGCAACACTTGATCCTTTATTTACTCCCATAGAAAAAAAAACATACGGGTTAATATTCGAGCTTCTTGGGGGCCAGAGATGAAGAGCCTGGTCACCAGCTGCTCCTCGACGAATCCAGCTTTGCGGCAGCGTCAGTAGCTATAAATGCCCGTTTATATTGCACCCGGCTAGAAAAGGGGAGCGGGGAGCTAAAGCTAGCAGGATGTGGCATGTCGTTCCCAAAAAATGACATTTGCACCTGTTTTTCACTTGAAATGTGGCGTTTTCCACCAAAAATTGCCTCGTTTGGCACAAAAGTTCCCGTTTTCCCCTAAAAATGTCTAGAATTCTGCCAAAACAATGACATGGTTTGATCTCGTTTAACACAAGGCGTCAGGTGTGTCCCAAATGAAACGCCTTTTCAAGTTTACAATAGATAGTTCCCAGATTCCTCACACAAGAGCTAGCGCTCGTCGCCGGAACACGATAGATCCCAGANCAAGTTTACAATAGATAGTTCCCAGATTCCTCACACAAGAGCTAGCGCTCGTCGCCGGAACACGATAGATCCCAGATACCTCACCCATGCATCCCAGCACTGGCGCTCAGCGCCGATCATGAGAGTTCCCAGATCCTGCACCCCTGCATCCCAGCGCTAGCGATCGTAAGGGGGGTGCAGCGTTGACGCAATGGGTAAAGCGCAATGGCATACAACTCAGTCAGTCAACATAAAGTTCAATGTTTCGCGTGTGTGAGTGTGTGTCATCACACGAAGCTCTCGTACTGACAGTATTGAGGTTGCTGCATGATGTTTAAAAATACCTCTAAGGAAAGCTAACAGATGAAGGAATNCTCTCGTACTGACAGTATTGAGGTTGCTGCATGATGTTTAAAAATACCTCTAAGGAAAGCTAACAGATGAAGGAATCTAGAAAAAAAAATAAACATACTACATTTTATTAAAACAATTTTTAACATTGTAAATAAAATAGGATTAAAACAGAGTCACTACACGATTGCCCGACTGCTTTCGAAAGCATCCTATCGTCGAGTAACAGCGACGACTGGTTGGCTGCACGATGTGTGTTCGGCGCTGTTCCTGGCTGGTGTTGCGCTGTTCTGAAACACCAGTCTGCGCCGGTAATTTTAGTAACCCACTTCTGTAGGTGAGCGAGGGTCAGCGCAGCGCGGCTCGTTGTCAGCGCTAAAAAAAAAGCAAACCGATAACATTCAAATAATTCTTTTTAATAAAATCGTGGCAATCTGCAACACGCTCTGTCAGCGTTGCGCCGTTCTAAAACACCAGGCAGCGTCGGCAATGTAAGTAAGTAACTCACCTCTGTCGGCAAGCGGGAAATTATGTCGGCTGGTCGGCTGCACGATGGGCGTTCGGCTCTGTTCCTGGCTGACTGCACATCCGGTGTTCAACACTGCAGCCTTGCTGAAAAAAATCACATCACATCTAATTTTTTTTGCACGTCTACAGATGCATGCTACACCGCGTACTGTCTGCAATGTTCTCAAACACCAGACTACTTCNGATAACATTCAAATAACTATTTTTAATAAAATCGTGGCAATCTGCAACATGCTCTGTCAGCGTTGCGCCGTTCTAAAACACCAGGCAGCGTCGGCAATGTAAGTAACTCACCTCTGTCGGCAAGCGGGAACTTATGTCGGCTGGTCGGCTGCACGATGGGCGTTCGGCTCTGTTCCTGGCTGACTGCACATCCGGTGTTCGACACTGCAGCCTTGCTGAAAAAAATCACATCACATATAATTTTTTTTGCACGTCTACAGATGCATGCTACACCGCGTACTGTCTGCAATGTTCTCAAACACCAGACTACTTCGTCAATATTCTAAAAAAAACCTACCGAATGATGCTCTGTTCTAAAACACCACACGACGTCGGCAATGTTCCGGTGTTAGGCGTCATGCTACACGTTCACAGCTGGAAGTAGATGCTCAGCCGATACTTGTTGGCAGCGCAGAAAAAAAAATAGTTACATCCAAATAAAAAAATTTAGACATATTATTCTGCGCCGCGCACCATAGGCGTTGCGCTGTTCTGAAACACTAGATTCTGCGCCGCGCACCATAGATGTTGCTCTGTTCTGAAACACTAGACTGAGTTGACAATGTTCTGAAAAACGTGCTCTGTCAACGAGGCGATGATCTGAAACACCAGAGAGCGTCGGCAATGTTCTGAAATGTTAGTAACTCACCTCTGTCGACGAGAAGGAGATCGGCGTCGTGGGACCTGGGGCGGGTAGGAGGTCGACATCGGAGGACCTGGGTGCCGACAGGAGGTCGACATCGGAGGACCTGGGTGCCGGCAGGAGGTCGACATCGGAGGACCTGGGTGCTGGAAGGAGGTCGAAATTGGAGGACCTGGGTGCCGGCAGGTGATCGACATCGGGGAACTTCGGTAACGGCAGGAGGTCGACATCGGAGGACCTGGGTGATGGCAGGAGGTCAACATCGGGGACCTGGGTGCCGGCAGGAGGTCGATATCGGGGGACCTGGGTGACTGCAGGATGTCGGAGCCGTGCGGCTGAAACTCGTTGACACGTTAACGGTAGGCATCGTCGAACGTCAGGCATCATAACCAAGTTGACGGGTCTGAAAAAAAATTAGTAACTCCTCAAATAATTAACAACAACAGGGTATGCATCGTGCTCTGTCGGTGATGGCCAGCGCAGTTCTGAAAAAAAAATAAAAAATAATATATGAACTCAAACCTGGGTTACCTCTGTCGGGGAGTAGGAGAAGTGCGCGAAATCGGTACAACATGAAGTGTGAGGCAGCGCTGCGTCGATACGTGAGGCTGGGTTGACAGCGGGGCAGTGCTGAAAAAAAAATTTTGCAACTATGAGACCATCCAAATAATTTTTTTTAAAATCATGATGATGTTATTCTGCATCGCGCTCCATCGAGACATGTGGCTGGGTTGACAGCACGCAACCCCTATACTCTAACACGAGCGCTTACACACAAGTGCACACCCAGNGCAACTATGAGACCACCCAAATAATTTTTTTTAAAATCATGATGATGTTATTCTGCATCGCGCTGCGTCGAGACGTGTGGCTTGGTTGACGGCACGCGACCTCCCCTTCATACAGACACTCGAGCGCACACACACACACACAAGTGCACACCCGGGCACACGACCACGACTACACGTATATAAATATTAACATTTTTATGCATATGTAGACACAGACACATGCTCAGGTACACACCCAAAAACCATGCATATACATATATATACCCACACAATTGGACACCGAACATACACAGGTATACATATATACACACACCCACACACGAGCGTACCCAACATACATAGGTAAACATATGTATACACGAGCGCACACAGGAGCACACCCAGCATACACTCGTATACATATGTATACACATATGCACACATGTGCACATCCAACATACATACATATACATATAAATACACACACCCACACATGAGCATACAAAACATACACATTTATTATTATGTATACACGAGTGCACAAATGAGCACACCCAACTTTCATGTGTATAAATATGCATACACACACATGTGCACATCCAACATACACGCATATACATATGTTTACACGCAGGCACGCCTGAGCACACACACACACACAACACCTAACCCTTAGCATCGTTGCCCTTCCTCTTACCATCAGCATTAGCATGCACATGGGCCCCGGGCTTGGGACCGGGCAGTACACTATTCCTAGTGCATTACTAATTGATAATCACATAAGTATAGTGTAAAGGCGGGTTACAAAGCCGAAAATGAAAACAACCCTCGTAAAGAAAACAAAGCGGACTGAGGAACGTACAGATAGATGACAACATACGGAAATAACTACTGAAGAGAAGGTTACAACTACGACGTTTCTAATGGAAGATCACAGCCTAAAAGAGAGCAAAGGAACATATGAGTGAAAATGAATAAAGACAATACATTAGCACCCCGCGCTTCTTGCAAACGACTAGAGAAAAATTTTAAAAATAATAGTTATGCCAATATATNGACAATACATTAGCACCCCGCGCTTCTTGCAAACGACTAGAGAAAAATTTTAAAAATAATAGTTATGCCAATATATACACATGTATAGCTTTTGTCAAGTATGATATATTAACCGTTGCGAAGGTGACAACAACCCGCGCTTCTTGCAAATGACTAAAATTATGCAAATTTACAAATGTATAGCTTACGATATCTGACAAGAATTACATGAACTATAGTATGCTACCAGTGAGCATACTTTCCAAGATCAATATGATACACGAGAAATGAAAGCGCTTAACCTGAGAAGAGGAACTGTTTCCTGCTACACATCATGACCTCCCAAAGACGTCTGTCCCAGATATGCTTTCCCATGTAATATTATATCAATATGGGACAGTATGTATTTTATCGTCCAGGATCTTTCGCTTATCATCANTATGCTTTCCCATGTAATATTATATCAATATGGGACAGTATGTATTTTATCGTCCAGGATCTTTCGCTTATCATCCATCCAAGAAAGGGTCAACTTGCTGGTACATTCAGTATATAAATCATGCTGGTATGATCTAATACTATTGAAATGTANAGGGTCAACTTGCTGGTACATTCAGTATATAAATCATGCTGGTATGATCTAATACTATTGAAATGTACTCTCATTTCCTGTTGTGACATTAGGATACGTTTAAAATCTTTAAAGGTAATAGTATTCTTAACAACACTCTTCTGCACGCCTTTTGCTCGCTATACTACTTTATCGTGAGANAATCTTTAAAGGTAATAGTATTCTTAACAACACTCTTCTGCACGCCTTTTGCTCGCTTTACTACTTTATCGTGAGATCTATATGCAAAAGGTTTGCCCTAAGCCCGACAAACTCTACCATGTTATTGCCACCATGCTCATCTTTAAATTTACCAATAACTTTAGCATTGGCAGGTGAGTAGCAGGGATGAGTGGAAGGGTAGGAGCTAGTATCAAACTCTGACAAAAGTGTCGGGTCTGAGGCAAACTCACTGTAGAAGTCACGGCATGCAATCTCCATAATATAGGAATCGGTGTCTGTATATACCAGACTCACGTCATTGCCATACCGCACTCTCATTATATCATAATGAAATCGATACATTAACGTTTTGGATAAGTCAAGTACAGCAAACCCTGCATAGATTGGCTTATTAAATATAATACGTTCATGTTCCAATTNAACGTTTTGGATAAGTCAAGTACAGCAAACCCTGCATAGATTGGCTTATTAAATATAATACGTTCATGTTCCAATATTACCAGAGATAATTTTTCATTATATACGGTTCTACATTTGAAAGTCGGTTTAGCGATAAGCTCCTTTGCACGCCGATCACAACACACAAGTTCCATGCATTGACGTTTACGTTTGTTCTCCATGAGTTTGCCGTGCGTCGCATTGTTCATGAGCTTATAAAAGTCTTTCTCAAATGCATTTGTTGCTGCTCTTCGTTTCTCTGTGTTAGGTTCAATATATGGCTCCAGCCATGACTTCTGGTTGAATTGAAGCACCCGATGTAAATCCTTTAACTTCAACCCATGACCTAATGCCTGCTTCAGATTAACGTAGTGAAATATAGAGTTTATGTTTGTCTCAAGGGTTAGTTAAAAATTTGGTTTTTTTTTAATCCGGGGGGACACTCGTTTACCGGCAGGAACAGTAGATCTTTATGTTCATCATGGAGTGTGGTAGGGTAGTCTACATCAACCTCCAATAGTATCCAACATCGCCATCGTCCGGTAGGCTCATAACATAAATATTTGTACCGACCCATTTGAAACTGCTATATGGTAATGGTAAGGACATCGCACATCCATATAAATTGTAAGCATCTACATATTGGAGGTATGTAGAAGGCTTGCTGGCATCATTTGTCTCAGGAACAATCATATTTTTTGCTACTACATGCGGTCTAATACACTGGGCTACCTCTCCCCGGATACCTGCCTCGAGAAAGAGATGGATTTCATAATATGTGAGCAGTTCCAACTCGACTCGGGTCTTGAATAATATCGCGCCGAATAAAAATCCGGAGGCGCTCACATATCGGGCACAATCAAGACCATATGTTGTGAGACACAGCTCCCGGAAATTCTAAAATACATCACGTAACAGTAACACATCGGTCTTGAGGTACAGTTTAGAGTAATCTTGCAGAGTACGACAACCAAATGTTGACCATACAGTTTGGGCATGCTGATAATCTACTTCACTAATGTTACATCCCGTAAGGTGGTTGTAAAAGGCTGTAATTGATGGTAGCTGTAGATCGACGAGTTTCCCCCATGTACTAACATAGTCATATGGGAAGACAGCTTTCCTACTAACCAACTTGAACTGTTCATCAGTGAAGAATTTTTCTGTTGTATTGAACCCACATGAAGGAAGGTTCTGCGCAAGTGCTGCGAGGCCAGCCGACATGAAACTGAATGTATCTATAAACTGAATTGAAAATCAACCGTCTAAAATTTTGCTAAATGTGATTAGTTTTTCCTCTGTGTGGGGAATAATGAAGATATTCTGCAAATAATATCCAAGACTACCCTACCACACTCCATGATGAACATAAAGATCTACTGTTCCTGCCGGTAAACGAGTGTCCCCCCGGATCTNTATGGATGTGCGATGTCCTTACCATTACCAAATAGCAGTTTCAAATGGGTCGGTACAAATATTTATGTTATGAGCGTACCGGACGATGGCGATGTTGGATACTATTGGAAGTTGATGTAGACTACCCTACCACACTCCATGATGAACATAAAAATCTACTGTTCCTGCCGGTAAACGAGTGTCCCCCCGGATCTAAAAAAACCAAATTTTTAACTAACCCTTGAGACAAACAGAAACTATATATTTCACTACGTTAATCTGAAGCAGGCATTAGGTCATGGGTTGAAGTTAAAGAATATACATCGGGTACTTCAATTCAACCAGAAGTCATGGCTGGAGCCATATATTGAACCTAACACAGAGAAACGAAGAGCAGCAACAAATGCATTTGAGAGAGACTTTTATAAGCTCATGAACAATGCGACGCACGGCAAACTCATGGAGAACAAACGTAAACGGCAATGCATGGAACTTGTGTGTTGTGATCGTCGTGCAAAGGAGCTTATCGCTAAACCGACTTTCAAATGTAGAACAATATATAATGAAAAATTATCTCTGGTAAAATTGGAACATGAACGTATTATATTTAATAAGCCAATCTATGCAGGGTTTGCTGTACTTGACTTATCCAAAACGTTAATGTATCGATTTCATTATGATATAATGAGAGTGCGGTATGGCAATGACGTGAGTCTGGTATATACAGACACCGATTCCTATATTATGGAGATTGCATGCCGTGACTTCTACAGTGACTTTGCCTCAGACCCGACACTTTTGTCAGAGTTTGATACTAGCTCCTACCCTTCCACTCATCCCTGCTACTCACCTGCCAATGCTAAAGTTATTGGTAAATTTAAAGATGAGCATGGTGGCAATAACATGGTAGAGTTTGTCGGGCTTAGGGCAAACCTTTTGCATATAGATCTCACGATAAAGTAGTAAAGCGAGCAAAAGGCGTGCAGAAGAGTGTTGTTAAGAATACTATTACCTTTAAAGATTTTAAACGTATCCTAATGTCACAACAGGTAATGAGAGTACATTTCAATAGTATTAGATCATACCAGCATGATTTATATACTGAATGTACCAGCAAGTTGACCCTTTCTTGGATTGATGATAAGCGAAAGATCCTGGACGATAAAATACATACTGTCCCATATTGATATAATATTACATGGGAAAGCATATCTGGGACAGACGTCTTTGGGAGGTCATGATGTGTAGCAGGAAACAGTTCCTCTTCTCAGGTTAAGCGCTTTCATTTCTCGTGTATCATATTGATCTTGGAAAGTATGCTCACTGGTAGCATACTATAGTTCATGTAATTCTTGTCAGATATCGTAAGCTATACATTTGTAAATTTGCATAATTTTAGTCATTTGCAAGAAGCGCGGGTTGTTGTCACCTTCGCAACGGTTAATATATCATACTTGACAAAAGCTATACATGTGTATATATTGGCATAACTATTATTTTTAAAATTTTTCTCTAGTCGTTTGCAAGAAGCGCGGGGTGCTAATGTATTGTCTTTATTCATTTTCACTCATATGTTCCTTTGCTCTCTTTTAGGCTGTGATCTTCCATTAGAAACGTCGTACTTGTAACCTTCTCTTCAGTAGTTATTTCCGTATGTTGTCATCTATCTGTACGTTCCTCAGTCCGCTTTGTTTTCTTTACGAGGGTTCTTTTCATTTTCGGCTTTGTAACCCGCCTTTACACTATACTTATGTCATTATCAATTAGTAATGCACTAGGAATAGTGTACTGCCCGGTCCCAAGCCCGGGGCCCATGTGCATGCTAATGCTGATGGTAAGAGGAAGGGCAACGATGCTAAGGGTTAGGTGTTGTGTGTGTGTGTGTGCTCAGGCGTGCCTGCGTGTAAACATATGTATATGCGTGTATGTTGGATGTGCACATGTGTGTGTATGCATATTTATACACATGTATGTTGGGTGTGTACCTGAGCAATAGTTTGTGTCTACATATTCAGAAAAAATATATATATGTACATGTATATATGGCTGTGCTCGTGGGCATGTGCCTGGGTGTGCACTTGTGTGTAAGCGCTCGTATTAGAGTATAGGGGTTGCGTGCTGTCAACCCAGCCACATGTCTCGATGGAGCGCGATGCAGAATAATGTCATCATGATTTAAAAAAAAAAATTATTTGTGTGGTGTCATAGTTACAAATTTTTTTTTCAGCACTGCCCTGCCGTCAACCCAGCCTCACGTCTCGCCGCAGCACTTCCTCACACATCATACTGTTACGATTTCGCGCACTACTCCCACTCCCCGATAGAGGTAACCCAGATTTGAGTGGATGCATTTATTTTTTTTTTTTAGAGCAGCGCTAGGCATCGCCGACTGAGCACGATGCATATCCTGTTGTTGTTAATTATTTGAGGATTTACCAATTTTTTTTCAGCCCCATTAACTAGGTTAAAACGCCTGATGTTTGACGATGCCTGCCGTCAACGCGTCAACGAGGTTCAGCCGCGCGGCTCCGACATCCTGCCGTCACCCAGGTCCCCCGATGTCCACCTCCTGCCGTCACCCAGGTCCTCCGATGTCGACCTCCTGTTGGCACCCAGGTCCTCCGATGTCGACCTCCTGTTGGCACCCAGGTCCTCCGATGTCGACCTCCTACCCGCACCCAGGTCCCACGACGCCGATCTCCTTCTCGTCGACAGAGTTGAGTTACTAACATTTCAGAACATTGCCGATGCTGTCTGGTGTTTTAGAACATCGCCTCGTTGACAGAGCACGTTTTTCAGAACATTGTCAACTCAGTCTAGTGTTTCAGAACAGCGCAACGTCTACGGTGAGTGNTAGTGTTTCAGAACAGCGCAACGTCTACGGTGAGTGGCGCAGAATCTAGTGTTTCATATCAGCGCAACGCCTATGGTGCGCGGCGCAGAATAATATGTCTCAATTTTTTTATTTGGATGTAACTATTTTTTTTCTGCGCTGCCAACAAGTATCGGCTGAGCATCTACTTCCAGCTGTGAACGTGTAGCCAGACGCCGAACACCAGAACATATCCGACGTCGTGTGGTGTTTTAGAACAGAGCATCATTCGGTAGGTTTTTTTTAGAATATTGACGAAGCAGTCTGGTGTTTCAGAACATTGCAGACAGTACGCGGTGTAGCATGCATCTGTAGACGTGCAAAAAAAAAATTATTTAGATGTGATGTGATTTTTTTCAGGCAGGCTGCAGTGTCGAACACCGGATGTGCAGTCAGCCAGGAACAGGACCGAACGCCGTCGTGCAGCCGACCAGCCGACAGAAGTTCCCGCTTGCCGACAGATGTGAGTTACTTACATTGCCGACGCTGCCTGGTGTTTTAGAACGGTGCAACGCCGACAGAGCGTGTTGCAGATTGCCACGATTTTATTAAAAAGAATTATTGAAATGTTATCAGTTTGCTTTTTTTTTAGCGCTGACAACGAGCCGCGCGGCGCTGACCCTCGTTCACCTACAGAAGTGGGTTACTAAAATTACCGGCGCAGACTGGTGTTTCAGAACAGCGCAACACCAGCCAGGAACAGCGCCGAACACACATCGTGCAGCCAACCAGTCGTCGCTGTTACTCGACAATAGGTTGCTTTCGAAAGCAGTCGGGCAATCATGTAGTGACTCTGTTTTAATCCTCATTTATTTACAATGTATAAAATTGTTTTAATAAAATGTATTATATTAATTTTTTTTTCTAGATTCCTTCATCTGTTAGCTTTACTTAGAGTTAATTTAAACATTATGAAGCAACCTCAATACTGTCAGTACGAGAGCTTCGTGTGATAACACACACACACACGCACCCACACACGCACACACGCACCCACTCACGCACGCACACGAATCATTGTACTTTATGTTGACTGACTGAGTTCTATGCCATTGCGCTTTACCCATTCATCCCCGCGGCACCCCCTTGCGAGCGTTATCGCTGGAATGCATGGGTAAGGGATCTGGGAACTATCATGATCGGCGCTGAGCGCCATTGCTGGGATGCATGGGTGAGGGATCTGGGAACTCTCGTTTCGGCGGCGAGCGCTAGCGCTTGCGTAAGGAATCTGGGAACTATCTATGGTAAACTTGGAAGGGCGTTTCTTTTTGGACACACCTGACGCCGTGTGTTAAACGAGAACCAACCATACATTTTTGGCGAAATTCTAGACATTTTTAGGGGAAAACGGGAACTTTTGGGCAAAACGAGGCAATTTTTGGGGAAAAACCCCATATTTCGAGCGAAAACAGGTGTAAATGTCATTTTTTTGGGAACGACATGCCAAGCCCTGCTAGATTTAGCTCCCCGATCCCCTTTTCTAGCCATTTGCAATATAACCGGTCATTTATAGCTAATTACGTCTCGTTCAGGTATCCGCGAACAGCTAGGTGCCAATGGGGTGGCACACCATCCTGCTGGAAAATGAAGTCCCCGCCGCCTCTTCTAACTGAGGAAACAACAACTCTGTAAGCATGTCCAAATGAGATATTCCAGTAATAATGGGATCGTGATAAAATAAGGGGCCGAAAACAGTGTCTTTGGATACAGCGCAAAACACGTTCACTTTGGGGGAAGCGTACTTGTGCTCGATGGATTCATATGGAGGCTCCTGACCCCATATCCGCACGTTGTGCTGGTTCACCCTACCATTTGTATGTAACCCCGCTTCATCGCTAAGAATTATCTTAGACATGAAGGCATTGTCTACTTCCCGGCTAGCTTGTCGAGTTGATTTTCTCGGACTGCGAACGAAGGCTTGTTTAATCCGTTGCACATTATCTTCGGACACACGTGGCCGCTCGGAGCTTTTGCCTTTGCAAAGGCACCCTGTGTCACGGAACTGACCAAACCAACGTACGATACTCCACCTATCGGGAGTACGACGTCCGTTTTTGTGACGGAATTAACGTCAAACAGTCGTAACCGATTCACATTCAGCAAACTGAATAACACAGAAAGCCTTTTGTTGTTCCGTCGCAATCGTGATGCGGACTAACACACAACACACGCTCATAGTGCGACGACAGACGCTCCCAGTGTCATCTCTCGGCAAATAAAAGAAACATCCGACCTCCCCCCCTCCCTTTTTCACATTGACGTGTTGAATGCGATCTCGCTACCCCCTCGCCACCACAAACCGAGAGTTACAAACGCCATCCAAACTGTAACACCGGACATGCTGACAAGAGCGTGGAATTAGTCTGATTATCGCTTAAATGTCGTTCAGGCCACTCATGGTGGTCACGTTGAGCATTTATGAATGTAAAGTAAACAAAATTCACAGTTCCGCGGTTCATTTGATTAGTCAATCAAGGCTGTAGGTTGTTTGGTTTTGATATTATAGACCTTCAAAGTTGGGGTATTATTTTATACTCAACCTGTATATACATAATATGGTGGCAACATTAATTTCCTCTGAGTAGACCGTACAGGTAATAAACTTCTTTTATGCAATATTTTGTGACATTAAGGTGGTTTTGAGGAACTTTGTGACGAAATAGTACCCAGTTTCAACTTTAATATGCTGCCAAGCAATATGTTTGCTTTTCGCTCATACTGGTACAGGCTTTTCACGGCTAATGGGATCGTTTAAAGTCCAGCTTAGGATCGGCATTTGTGTCCAACTTAAACCTTCCAAAATATGTAAAATTAATATTGTTATTGGCCTGATTACTGTATCCATGGTTCTAGGAAGTGCAACTGTGAATTTTTTATGTAATTAATTTCTTGACAATAGGCTTATTATTACTCCAATGTGCTTGAACAAACAGAAGCTAAGTTAAATAATTTCAGCACCCACAAATTTGAACATCACGATACGATGTTGAGACACGAGACTAGTTTTCTAACATGGCTGCCAAATTAACTGGGTACATATTACTGTGTCAGTTAAGTATATACTCCCGAAATGTCAATGTATTACTTTTTATGTTGAATTCAAATTTTTTTAAGTCGCCCAAGAACAAGCTATACTTTTGATGTTGTTTACAAAATTGTCAGGTAAGAGTGTATTAGATAACTTATAACCGTTATTTCATACACACTTATATTAAGAAATTTAAAAAACACTTCTTACTAAAATAATTATGAAAAAGAAATATTTTGGTAATAAATGTTTATCACGGCTTCCTTTCTCCAGCCGCATATCCGCTTGTACTAATTTGAGGCTAACTATATTCCANATAATTCTGAAAAAGAAATATTTTGGTAATAAATGTTTATCACGGCTTCCTTTCTCCAGCCGCATATCCGCTTGTAATAATTTGAGGCTAACTATATTGCAAACTCTAAAACAGTATCGGTGTAGTGTATACGGGAGAAAGTGTGTCTTGTCCGGTAAGTGTATGCTCCCCAATATTAGGGCTGCGGCCCTCCAAAATCAGAAGGGGCGACGTATATAGCGATCTCCCCTTAAGTGGCAATTACTTCTGCTCGAGCGCGAGGATTTATCGATAGTTGCAGGGCAATTAGCGATGCGCTGGAGCCGTGACGGGCACGCAGGCCCGGGGTGGGCCGGACGTCGCGGACCACGGCGCCTTGTGCTAACACATTACTCACTGCAGTCACTGTTCAACAGCCGCAGCAGGAAGCTATGTGTATATACTCTACAGTTTAATCAAAACCACACAGCCTAAGAATTGTAAGAGTAATACAACTTCGCACATTTATTAACGATAATTTTACGTAATTATACTTTTGTTCTGTGAGAACATTCTGTCTTGTTTATGTACCACTTACTTATCAAAGAAACGCCTATTTTATCAAGAAGTTGTCTGGATTTACACACGCACATACACATATATATGTATAATACCATTAAAAAGTTAATTTTTTTGTGGAAGTACCTTAATAATTCGTATATTTTTTATAATTTTATTCAAAACACTCTGGTAAGTATTGCAAACCAATGAAAATAAAACCAGGTACTTATTTTAAAAATGGCTACCACAAAAACATTTTAGGTAAGAATGCCGCATGTACCGAAGCCACAAAGTACTTTAAACTACAGCAAAATATGTGACTGGCCAGCAACGTGTAAGTAGTTGTATATGTTGCAAGGAATAAGTAACTAATTAACAACCTCTTTTGTAGGCCATTTTGAAGATAGTGCAATTTTAAAAATATGTCNTTGCAAGGAATAAGTAACTAATTAACAACCTCTTTTGTAGGCCATTTTGAAGATAGTGCAATTTTAAAAATATGTCTCTTACAGCATAACTACATAACCTATTCACGTCATATTTGGCATATAACTAGTGCTATTGTAGGTTATCTTACGCCAGTATAATTTAAGCATCTTACATTTATTATCAAAATAGAAGCCGTATCATATTTATCAAGAAAATTTCACATCTTAACGAAACTTTTTATGCTGAGAATGTCTAAGTAATTCATTCAATGACTTTTGTACGCAGGTTTGTAAGACAGTGCAAATAACATATTTCAGAAACTATCGAATCAAATATCAAAAAATTTACTTATTTATAAAACTGTTACTGATACTGTAAATAATTTCAAATAATTAGCTATTTACTTTTTATACTTACTTTCCAAGTCCCTGGCTCATTACAATTTGTCTTACGTATTATATATACTAAACAATAGACACAATTTCAATCCAACTTCGCGATCTAGCAGATACACGTGTGTGCATTCATTTCACGAATTAATAACTTGTGACGCATTCTGCGTCCCTATATTTCATTCGTCAGAACACACGCTCTGCTGAAGCTCGCAGGCGGACGACCGCAATAAGGATTAAGCGTTTGNCATTCATTTCACGAATTAGTAACTTGTGACGCATTCTGCGTCCCTATATTTCATTCGTCAGAACACACGCTCTGCTGAAGCTCGCAGGCGGACGACCGCAATAAGGATTAAGCGTTTGGCGGACGTGATGAGGAGAATGGCGCCAGGACGGCCCGGCGGAACGACCACGTGCGTAGGAAGGCGGATGCAGCTGCATCTCGCAGCTGCCGGGGACGCGGAGCCCACACCAGCGGCGGCGCCTGTCCCAGGCTAGCTACCGCCATAACCATTGAGAGCTTTTGGCGGGCGCGCGGGGATAATAACGACACAATATCCTGAGGCATAAGTGCGCCGAACCAAAGAGGCCACCCAAGAGTTCCCGCACGTGCAGAACGGAACAATAAACTTCCAGGCCAGAATCAAGGGGCGACGCCAGGCCGACTGCGGACCACAGGAGCAGCGGCCACGTGTTTTACGACTCAGGGGGGACGCAGCAAGCACCCCGGCCATGTGCAGGGATGGTGCAAGTTGAATATGGCGATGGAGCCTACAAAACGATGGGGGAGCGGGAGGAACGGGTCAGTCAGTCTAGGATCGAGCAGTCAGGCAGTCAGACGGGGGACCTGAAGCGAGGCGTCCGGGTCGGAGCCGGATGAAGCCAATGCGATGATCGATCAGGCAGTCAGACGTCGTCGAGCAAGCAGTGCGGAGAGAACCAGGAGTTCAAGAGGGCGTCGAGACGCCCACCAAGTGCCAGAGCAGTCCCAAGTCGCCAGCCAAGAGAAGACAGCTCCTCCATCCAGATAAGTAGAGTCATCCAGCGAGTGTGAAGAATCTTGCCTCCCCCCCCTTCCACGACGCGGAGCGCCGCGCCAAACAATATGGAGCCTACGTATAGAAGGGAAAGGGAATGTTGTTTCGTGTGTACATGTATGAGTGGCCCTGTTAAGCGTTAATAAAACTGATTTATTGGTAACCTGAAAATGAGGTAAATTGATTAGTAAATTGGACCTAGAGAGAATAGTGTCGACGTATTCCTATGCCCTAACACTGAGGGCTAGCCTCATTTGCTGGTGCCTTACGCAGAGAGCAGATTCAATACCTACTTATAAACCATAGCATTGGGCAGGTATAAATTTTGGTGCCCAAGATTGGGTGAGGAAGGGGGGGGAGGCAAGATAATTCACACTTGCTGGATAACTCTACTTATCTGGATGGAGGCGCTGTCTTCTCTTGGCTGGCGACTTGGGACTGCTCCGGCACTTGATGGGCGNTGTTAAGCGTTAATAAAACTGATTTATTGGTAACCTGAAAATGAGGTAAATTGATTAGTAAATTGGACCTAGAGACAATAGTGTCGACGTATTCCTATGCCCTAACACTGAGGGCAAGCCTCATTTGCTGGTGCCTTACGCAGAGAGCAGATTCAATACCTACCTATAAACCATAGCATTGGGCAGGTATCAATTTTGGTGCCCAACATTGGGCATGGAAGGGGGGGGGAGGCAAGATAATTCACACTTGCTGGATAACTCTACTTATATGGATGGAGGCGCTGTCTTCTCTTGGCTGGCGACTTGGGACTGCTCCGGCACTTGGTGGGCGTCTCGACGCCCTCTTGAACTCCCGGTTCTCTCCGCACTGCTCGCTTGACGACGTATGACTGTCTGATCGATCATCGCACTGGCTTCGTCCGGCTCCGACTCGGACGCCTCGCTTCAGGTCCCCCGACTGACTGCCTGACTGCTCGATCCTAGAGTGACTGACCTGTTCCTCCCTCCTTCTTGTGGTTTTGTAGGCTCGATCGCCATATTCAACTTGCATGGTCCGTGCATGTGGCTGGGGTGCTTGCCGCATCCCCCCTGAGTCGTAAAACACGTGGCCGCTGCTCCTGTGGTCCACAGTCGGCCTGGGGTCGCCCCTTGATTCTGGCCTGGAAGTTTATTGTTCCATTCTGCACGTGCGGGAACTCTTGGGTGGCCTCTTTGGTTCGGCGCACTTATGCCTCAGGATATTGTGTCGTTATTATCCCCGCACGCTCGCTAAAAGCTCTCAATGTTTATGGTGGTAGCTTACCTGGGACAGGTGCCGCCGCTGGTGTGGGCTCCGCGTCCCCGGCAGCTGCGAGATGCAGCTGCATCCGCCTTCCTACGCACGTGGTCGTTCCGCCGGGCCGTCCTGGCGCCATTCTCCTCATCACATCCGCCAAACCCTTAATCCTTATTGCTGTCGTCCGCCTGCGAGCTTCGCCAGGGCGTGTGTTCTGACGAATAAAATATAGGGACGCAGAATACGTCACTTGTTTAGTGTGACGTATTGATATTTCACCTGGAATTAAACTTCACGTCGTACCTTAAATTAACTCCCACCACGTTCAGCATGCCAAAAGTACTAAGTAAGACTACATTGAATTTTGATATAATCATCTCTTAATTTGGCTCGCCATGACTGAGTTGAGCCAATGTAATAGAACGGGAGATGTGACTTATAAAACTAACTCAAAACATTAACTATTTTTTGCAAAAAGGTTTAATAGCATTTCCTCAAAAATATATTTTTGTTATAGGTTTTCATATCTCAAGAGACAATTGAATGATTATTATCAAATCTTGGAAAACTTTCATCTGGTTAGACATTTTATAAGCACATAGAACCCTACTTTCTATGTCTTTGTGTATCTGATCAACTTTTCTTGCTTATGTGTAGCGGAAAGTAAGATTTTTAGATAACTACTTTTTTCGTATTTCGATTTTCCTGATAATATTTTTCAGTTAATTTTCAAGGTGTCTTGTGAATTTCTTTTATACTATACCCAAGCAAGGCTGAGCTAGTACAGATTTACCTTTTAATAAATACATATCCATTCTGCTTTGATTGAAAGAGATTAATTTTTCNAAGGCTGAGCTAGTACAGATTTACCTTTTAATAAATACATATCCATTCTGCTTTGATTGAAAGAGATTAATTTTTCTGCATGTTTATAAAATACAACAAATATTTTGAATCACATTGCTTTTATATCCATATTATTATCCTTTCAAAATTAAAAAAAAGTAACATTTGTGGTTTTACCAAATTAAAACAGACATTGTGTTGTGATTTGATTAAGGCATATATGCAAAATAAACACACACATAAAAAAAAAAACCAACATTATTTTATTCAATTTCGTCCTCTTCTGAATTGTCCTCACAAGGAGATGCACCATTGTCGCAATTGAAAATTTGACAGTCTCCACACAGATGTACATAGTAATCCATGGTTACGGCATCCACACCTCATTGTTGAACAACCTGTAGTACACCTACAGTATATTGCCTCAAGTAATTTTAGTGGTTTAGCTGGTAAGTTCGTGCATTTTGGAATTTACTTATCGTCCTGGAGACACCATTCCCACTCTGTAGGGTCCACATCAAACTAACACTTTCTCCAAACACACATCTGGTAATAAACTCTCAAACAGTGATACTACGTCGCTGTGTTGGAGGAAGTCTCTCCGGTTTCATAAATTTCTTTGATACCATTACTTTTTCCAAAAAAAGTCAGCAGCGGAAATCAGTAAGACTATCACCAGTAGATCCTCCAAATAGATCAACTGCAACGCTGCGACCTATTTGTTCAACGTAACTTTGTGAAAGACTTAATGTACAGAAGAGTATAGATTTCTCTTTTAACTATTCTTTTGTGTTAATATTTTNACGTAACTTTGTGAAAGACTTAATGTACAGAAGAGTATAGATTTCTCTTTTAACTATTCTTTTGTGTTAATATTTGTTAGTGCTTTCTGTTTCCCAATGCTGAATATTCGCGATGTGATATCACATTCTGTGAAAGCATGTATAAATAACAGTATTTTAGCAGATTTGTCATCGAAATGTTTTTTTTTATGACTGCGATATCATAGAGNATGACTCCGATATCATAGAGACTGAATTTCATACTTTATATAACTTCTAACATAAATTTTGAAGGTAGAATTCTGCATTCATTACAACAGTAGTATTATACTTTAACCCTCTTCTATTAGATTAGTTGTTTCCATTTTAGCAGAATTTATGCATACGAAAACAAAGTCAAGATCGTCATCATCGTTAATGTGAGAGACCTAGAATCCCCGTTGAGTGAGATCGATCATCCATTATTTATTTATCTTGTTGGAAAAAAAACGTGCTTTTGTGTCCACGAAACTTCAGTTTTGCTGAAAAATTCACAGTTGATTCAACTGTTCTTGATCGCCCAAAACAAAAATGCTATATAAATAGTGGCGTTCGGAAGAAGCATCTTCAGAAGAGATGGTGTTCCGAGTGTTTTGANCAAAACAAAAATGCTATATAAATAGTGGCGTTCGGAAGAAGCATCTTCAGAAGAGATGGTGTTCCGAGTGTTTTGATTTTATTGCTTCCTTTAATAGTGAAATTAATATTTTTTTACTTTTACTTTCATTCAAGAGTTGCTGTCTAACTTCAATGAATTCATCGTCCACTTAGTTTCCTGCTGTAACACCGTTAGCAATATCGTAGTGCACCAAGGCGAGATCTTGCATTGCACCATTATATTCTGCACATACCGGCATTGACAACAACCATATTGCTCTTTGAACGAGTGCCATGCCATTTACTCTTGTTAAACTTCCTGTACATTTAAGAGATCGCATTAGTGACTGCTCTATCAAGAGATCTGTAGCTTTTCAGATAATTTCTTTACTTTCCACCTGACAACATGCCCCTCTTTCATGAACTATCAAGATGTGTTTCCTCGATCTTTATCATATTTTGTAGATGCCGATAAGCCACCTTCGTGTAGTTAAATGCCCAGTAGAGGCAAACACAAGGATAGATACTGCTATTTCTTCAATGTGCAATGGGAGACATCCAGTATAGTCAGCTGTGATTAACTTCCTGAGAGTAGCAATTGCAATTTGATAGGGAATCCAAAGCTTACTTACCCTTGTTATCAGCTTCCGCTCCCACTTTTCAGCTTGTAAGAGGCTGTAAATGTAGTTGACATTTTCATATGAAAATAGACTGAAATTATTATCCTGTATCACTATTCTATCATATATGTCGACAACTTCTTTCCAGTGACATTGAGTAGTCTCGTCTGAATTTTTGAATAACTACTCCAACAACAAGGCATTCTAAGAATCATCGATAATCAGATGTATACGCACTGCGCGAGGATATGCTTTTCCAGACAGGATATTACTATGCTGCATTTTCAGCATAGATTTGCTCCAGAATTTCTTGTATAACCAACCCACTCATAATACTTCCAATACCACCTAACGGGTTCATCACAGAATGAAATGCACCAAGAAGCAGGCAAACATGATTCAACTCTGGGTATTGTTGAATTATTTGTTAAGCTTTTCAAAACAGTAGTTCATCAAAACCACTGTAATCACTGGAATGACATTATGCTCTATCCAGTCCGAGGTTTGACATAAATGTCAGCATTGACAGTATGTACGTCATGTCAGATGGCTGCAAGTCAATGATTGGTAAATACTTTACTGCAGATTTATNGTCAGCATTGACAGTATGTACGTCATGTCAGATGGCTGCAAGTCAATGATTGGTAAATACTTTACTGCAGATTTAGATATGTATTTACTATGATTATAATCTCTGTGAAGAATAATATGCATCATACCAGACCAGTTAGAACGATCAGATTTGAGCATAAAGGGCATCTGCCACAATATATTGTCGTGTTAGAAAATTTTGAATTCTAGATTTGTCACTGTTCTNGTCAGCATTGACAGTATGTACGTCATGTCAGATGGCTGCAAGTCAATGATTGGTAAATACTTTACTGCAGATTTATATATGTATTTACTATGATTATAATCTCTGTGAAGAATAATATGCATCATACCAGACCAGTTAGAACGATCATATTTGAGCATAAAGGGCATCTGCCACAATATATTGTCGTGTTAGAAAATTTTGAATTCTAGATTTGTCACTGTTCTNATTTGAGCATAAAGGGCATCTGCCACAATATATTGTCGTGTTAGAAAATTTTGAATTCTAGATTTGTCACTGTTCTATGTTGTGATTTATTTGCCGTGACTGATTAAGTGTGGAACCTGGAAATTTTAAAGTTGGCAGGGCATTGATGTGAACGTCGAGCTGACAATTTGCGAAGGGCTCTTGCTGTTCGGGAGTTCAGCGTTTAACTTCATCAGATCGTGCAGTTTTGACTGGCGCGATGCGGCCTCGCCTATTGCGAAATGCGTGTGCTCGGCTGGGTACTGGCCAGGCCCTCCGGGTTCACAGGCCAACATCTTGCGATTCAGCAGTTGTGTGACGCGGGCTGCGGGAATATGCGCTAGTGAGAGTTTAACGGGTGTGGTTGACCAGGCACCAAGCATTGTGGACGCTTGGGTACTAGTTGGTAGCTCGAAAGCAGTTTTGAGCGTAGACAGTCTTCGGGCCTGGCCTAGTGCGAGATAGGTTAATCATTGGAGTGTTGTGTGCGCTGCGGAATAACATTGAGATCAGTGCGGGCGCGGCAATGGCTGGGAATACAGTGTAGTGATCAGCGAGATGAGTGTGGTCGGTCCAGCCATTGCAGAGGCCTCCCTTGTTGAGGGATGACAGGGACAGACATGGCCAGCGTGGGACATGGAAAGAGTAACGTAGTGACTAGTTAGGTTTTAGATTGAGGCAATTCCCCGTTTAGTAAGACGACCAGTCCAGGTTTTAAGGTGTGCAATTGATGCTAAATAATCTGGTAATTATTATAGTAAAAACTCTGGTCTATGTGTAAAGAAAAACCTTAAAAAATTCATTAGGAATAACATTGAAGTTGAGTAGAGTACATAATTTAAAGGCATGAGAACTCCCCCCTTATCCACCATGTATAATTTAAGGTTTAATAGGATGTAACGATAAGTCTAGTAACTAGGCAACTCCAACGAAAACCTTTCACAGCACAGGGATAGAATGAACGGATGAGATATAGAAAATTGCCAGGTGAGCGCTATAGTTACGTCCCTACCACATATAAGTTAGATGCGGGCTGCAGATATGCTAATGATTAGAGGGAAGCAGCCTGCATTCGTGACAATATCTATAGGAGTGATTGTATTGACAACATGTGGTAACTCGCCAAACATCAGAACATTTTGCTCTGCTTTGTGTTTGTATTGGTGTAGATTCGGGTAGCCAACCTCCAAAATCTCAGCATCTTTGACATTCCTCCTAGGAAATGTGAACGAACCATATTTCCCTGCAGTTACAGCAACTATAATATATATTTCATGTATCAGGTTCTTATGTATACAAGTAATATAATGTATACAAGTTGTGATAAAAATTATCTGCAATGAACATCACAGATGTACCGTCTTCAGTTTGAGGCAAATTTTTTTTAATATAATACAGCTGCATTTCTTTAAATCGTAAAATTTACTCATATCTTGATGTTTATACCAGTTAATGTAATGTTTCAATTAAGAATTTGAATCTGTAATGAGGATGCAGTTGTGCACCAAGTTCTGCTTTTGGCAGTGCCACCATTTAACGAGGGCAAACAGGCTGCATGATTCACTGCCCAATGGATGCAATTATAAAGTCACAGTATGCTCCTTCAAACAGTATTTTGAGGAGCAGTTTTAGACTATTAAGGAGTTAAGCTAGGCCTTTCCCAATATTAACTTCTGGTGAGGAGGGATGGTGGCCTTCCACTTCGTCATAAATATATTTTTTTNAGCTAGGCCTTTCCCAATATTAACTTCTGGTGAGGAGGGATGGTGGCCTTCCACTTCGTCATAAATATATTTTTTTGTCATTTTTAATTATTTTACTTGCTGCCTCGATAAGCAATATTTTTTGAGAATCTATATCTAAGTCCTTTNTTTTTTGTCATTTTTAATTATTTTACTTGCTGCCTCGATAAGCAATATTTTTTGAGAATCTATATCTAAGTCCTTTGGTTTCTCACAGTACTCACGCAAAATATTTTCAGCTTCTCTAGTAAGAATCAGAACGTTGGGTTTTCCTTATTTATTAAATATTGTGTCACTGCGATAATTTTAATTTAACTTATTTTTCATGTGTGCCTTGTCATATGCTGATTCATCACTGCCCTCCAGTTCATCCTCCAAGGAAGATAGAAGATAAGATATGGTAATTTACTCCTCATAATTATTTTCAAAATAAGTACAAGATTTAAAAAAACAAATTTTTGCTTTGCGTTTAGGGGCCGCCCGCATTTATTTGATTCTATGGTTACACAGCAATATTCCTGTGAAATTTGACTGCCTGTTCGAAAATTTTTACTATATGTTTTGTGATACACGCAGTCAGTAAGTATAATGTAAATCACTGAGTAAGTATTATATTCTTCCCAGGACACCAATTACTCATCGCCTATGATTTGGCAACATTTCTTTATTGAATTGGTAAAATCATTAGCTCCCACTTTTTGTGGTTCATCTGTAGCCCTGTGTTTTTTCGAGAAGTCTACAATTGTTGAGCAAAGCGAGCAATCAGTCTTTATGTTCAATTTGTCGGCACGACACTTTCTCTTCGTGCGGGGTTCAAAAGATGATATATGAGATTAGTTGAGAGTTATTTTATCCATGAACCTCTTTCTACAGCCAATATCAACTTCACTTCCTAATACCACATATATCTCGACTCCCGTATGACCCCATACTTCTTTACAGTCTCTGCTCCCCTAGCTTATAACACTACGCTATATTTCATGTTGTACACTATTTACATATGACACATATCTTTACTGGTTCCATATCAAGAACTGTTGAATGAAGTTCGGTCGATGAAGTATCACCAATCCTATGAAACATCACGTTCACTTATATATATATATAATATTAAATCATGACTAACTACTGCCTGTTATACAAGCGGTAGGGTAGGAAATTGTCATACCCATACATAAATTTTGAAGCAGACCTTTCAAACATTTCCTAATTCAGCTTACAAAATATAAATGTGCCCTATGAAACTTAACATGGTATAATTAAAGAGAGATAATTAAGTAGAGTTTACACAATAAAAGGATCCATCTGTAAGTGGGCCCAGTACCACAAAACTTTACCGAAAATAAAAAGATATATTGAAGAAGAGTTACGGTAAACTAGGACTCAACCTACCTAAATATTTTCCCGCCACTTCCCCGTAAACTCAGAAAAGTTCCAGTCTATAGGTAATATTCCATATTTTTTTTAATTTTTCGGTTCCCATTGCTGTTTGGTATTACCCAAATAGTTCATTCTTTATGTATTTTGACCAGAGGAACTCAAAACCATAATCATATTTTGAATACGTGAAACCGATTTCAAATGAGAAGGTATTTTAGGTAGGTTGACAATTTTAGTCAGTCATTTTGAAAAAAGTTGCAAAAAATAAACTTCCCCTACTTGGATCAATAGGGATTTTTACACGCGTGATCAGTAAACACTTACAGTCAATTTTACGAAGTATTAGTTTTTATTACAATTTGTCCCAGATTACCCTGTATTTCCATTGGACTAATATGACATATTTAGTCAATCTGGTAGTTATTTTATGGTCCTGTTATCTAGCCGGAAAATTATTCGACACATTAAAATCGTTTTGTAGGAAACCTTCTTTTGGAACGGTAGACTTATGAAATCACGTGGATGTGTGTCTGGTGATGTGACCTCCATTAATACATTTTTAACCGCATAACAAGTTGTAATAAAACTTTGTAGGAATATGGCACAAATAAGAAACATCATGATGTAGCCTTTCATGAACACGTTTCTTCTGTAGCTATTTATAAATTATACTATTGTGCAAACTTTCACAATGCGAATGCGTTATATCTATAATTCAAAGATGGCATAATATATCTGAATATGAAGAAGTGTTATAACAATGATGTATCTGTTAGCCTGTATACCTTTCTGTCATTATGATGTGCGGCAATTGGTAGCATGTAAAAAACTATCTCATTCTTGTTCTGCTAGCAAGACAGTTTTGTACTGGTTATACGCACACTGCAGGTAGGAATGTTTAAATTATGAAATTATGTGTATGCTTACCGTATTTATTCGCATAATAACTGCCACTGCATAATGTCTGCAGAAACATAACAGCAAATGATTCTATATAGGATAATATACTTACCCAGGCACAGGGAAAAACAACAAAGCAACGTATGTTGTAAATTATGAAAATCAAGTACGTGCATAGATGACTACGTGTNATCTGTTAGCCTGTATACCTTTCTGTCATTATGATGTGCGGCAATTGGTAGCATGTAAAAAACTATCTCATTCTTCTTCTGCTAGCAAGACAGTTTTGTACTGCTTATGCGCACACTGCAGGTAGGAATGTTTAAATTATGAAATTATGTGTATGCTTACCGTATTTATTCGCATAATAACTGCCACTGCATAATGTCTGCAGAAACATAACAGCAAATGATTCTATATAGGATAATATACTTACCTAGGCACAGGGAAAAACAACAAAGCAACGTATGTTGTAAATTATGAAAATCAAGTACGTGCATAGATGACTACGTGTNAGGCACAGGGAAAAACAACAAAGCAACGTATGTTGTAAATTATGAAAATCAAGTACGTGCATAGATGACTACGTGTATGCTGCGCACTCACCATACAAAATGTCTTGAGCGTATTCGATATGCAAATGAAACGAGAGGTTTCCTTTAAGTTCAGGGCGCCCCTACTTTTTCACGAGTTTTGCATATTCTTGTTACGTTCATATCTATGACATCTTCGTGTGTTTATGTTTGACCGATTAGATAATACCGTCGCACGTCGCAGTTCCAAATAATAATTTTATCTGCAATTCAACTTACAAAAATGGTATCACCTTTTTCAAATAAGATATAATTTGTTCTGTCGGAGGAGTTACGAAACAAAGTAAAGTACGAATTAAATCAGTTGGAAAAGCCAGTTCTGCAATATTTGCAGGTATGAGATTTGAGTGACAGCGTTCTCAGGAAAAAAAGAAAATACTATAAACCTTTACTATGGAAACGGCGCAGAACACATTCACTTTGGAGATCTCTCTAATGCTTGACTATGGTATGTGACTGATGTGATCTCCATTTTCGTACCTTGTGGCGGTTCGCCGTACGACTGTGATGAAACGTGGCCTCGTAACTGAACACTAGGTGTGTAATAAGAGTCATCTTCCATTACATTTTCAAAACACGCCAGACAGTCGTATGGGCAATGGCACGACGAGTAGGTTTTGTAAACTTCTTAACTTCTTATAAAACTCCTCCGGATGCGCCCAACATCTTCGTCGGAAACATGAGGGCGACCTGTTGATTTTCCCCTACACAAACAATCTGTTTGTTGAAACTGCTCGTGCCAACGTCGAATGTTCTGAGCAGTAGGAGTGCAGTGCCGTACTCTCCCCGAAAATTACGCTGCACAGTGGTCACAGAATTCCTATTGTTGAACTGGAGAACGCAGAAGGCCTTCTGTTCTGGGTTCGTCATCCTGAAGCATACTGAAGGGAGCTCGCCTGCTGGCTTCCCACCGTCTGTGCACCAGGGAGGCACCTAGCAGCAACAAAGTGAAACATTTCAATCCTGTCTTAGCAGAGAACGGACATGCTTGCTGAAGTGTGGAACTTTGGCCTGGCTCAATCAAATACCGAGTGATATAGATCCCACTGGGGTGTTAGACATAGCCTTTTTGAAATCAGATGAATATTTGTGAAACATTCTGTATTTTGTAAAACACACATAATCTAACCATAAGGTCAGGTTGGTACGTGATTTTCCGATATTTTGTCTCTTATGTGTTCTGCCATAGCCGTCTATAGTTTAAATAGTCAATAACAGGGATTTTTCCAGAAAAATACTGCAGTTTTGAACTGTTCGCACGAGAATGGAAACGTAAAAATTAAGCTTAGTATTTTATTTTATACTCTCCCTCCAATCGCTTCCAATCTTATCCCCTCCCCTACCTTGCGCTTTCTTAAATGCATTCTGTCGTTTCTTCATGGAATTTAGTTTTTGCAGAACATGTTTACTTAAATACGTTGGTAATATTGTAAATACACGGGAAACTGCGTCATTATTTAAAACAGGTTTTTCTGTCTTATATTCACACCTTTTTCCACTTTGTCTCTGAACTTTTTGAAATGCAANATTTTATTTTATACTCTCCCTCCAATCGCTTCCAATCTTATCCCCTCCCCTACCTTGCGCTTTCTTAAATGCATTCTGTCGTTTCTTCATGGAATTTAGTTTTTGCAGAACATGTTTACTTAAATACGTTGGTAATATTGTAAATACACGGGAAACTGCGTCATTATTTAAAACAGGTTTTTCTGTCTTATATTCACACCTTTTTCCACTTTGTCTCTGAACTTTTTGAAATGCAAATCACTTTCGTAAAAAATTTTGATACATAATACTGACCTGCTGTCAGATGTTCAGATTTTATGTGAGATGGCACAACTTCATTTTGCATGCCGATCGGTATTGCTTCTTATTTTGGAGCTCTGCACATAGATACACTTCTAATTTTATACTTGTGTTATAGCTAATTTTGCACCTGTGCACAACGCTAATTTTTGTCATTTTCGTAACATGCCACATACCAGTGCGCAAAGGAACGAAAACCAAGAGCGCGTACGCTTATCGTTTTTTAACTTAGCGTTGTAAAAGCGCAGCATTAGCCTTCCCGCGCGGTTTCGTCAATTCTCGCCCGCCGCAGCCTTCCACTAGAGACGGCTATGGTACTGCCTGCGCAACTAACACTCCGAATATAGTGTGTCATTTCATTTATACTCAACAGTGTGTGTGAAATATTTTTTGTGGATGATAAAATGGATAACAGGTTTCGTTATTGAAGCTGGTTATTTGGCACGTAAAAGCGTGTTGTGACTGAGCTCGTAGCTTTCAACTCCTTTGACCTTTCAATGTTGCAGTTGGTGTTATGTCAAACCGGGCGGGCCAAGCTACCTGGGAATGTGGGATACTATCCAACATGAAAACATCAGGANAGTTGGTGTTATGTCAAACCGGGCGGGCCAAGCTACCTGGGAATGTGGGATACTATCCAACATGAAAACATCAGGATTTCGTAAGATAACATTTAACTGTCAAACGGTTGGGATAATGACAAAATTCGCCGTGATATTTTCGTCCCTACTGAACAAATGGTAACGAAGGAGAGACCGTGCATCCCATCCATCCCGTGACCACGTAGTATGGGCATTTAGATCTTTCACCTGCACCGCACACTTCTGCTATAGGCTGTTCACGGTAAAGTGAGCACTTTCAAAGCCCTAGTTACTTTCATTCTAGCAGCCATTTTTTATACTTTCACCACTTTTTTACGTAAGTAATAAACACAGTGTATATATTTCACCGGACCTGAAAGTTAACTCTAATTGTACAATAAAACATATTTATTTTCTACTAGCTGACCCGACAGACGTCCTGTCCAATGGAAAATTTTCATTTTATTATACATTCTATCTCAAAATGAGTAATGTGCCTGGAATGATATCCACTTAGAACCATGTATTTTTTTTTTCATAAATTTAAATTACAATTGAATTAAATCAGAATTTCAAGTAAACAATCAAAACAAAGATATGCTTTAATTTGAGTGGTTTTCTGTGACGTCACTATTTCTTTCATTGAATGCTGTGGAATACGCGACATCTTTTGTTTTGTTGTCTGGTGCGTAAACGAACATAGCTGATGGTTTTCTGACACGGCAAAAGGCGACATACAATTGAATTGAACTGCGAGAAGCATGGATTTTCCAGTTTAATGCCGCAAACATTTAATGACTGCCCTTGTGATTTGTTTATAGTCATTGCGAATGCTAGCCACACGGGAAACAGCAACCGTTTAAAGTCAAATGGCATGTCGGTCAGAATCATTGGGATTCGTGGTATTAAAACTTCTTCTCCTTCATACTTTCCTCTAAGAATTGTTGCTTCTATGACGTTGTTCATCAGTTTTTTCACCGCAAGCCGGGTGCCATTACAAAGACGTGGTAAGTTGATATTTCTCAACATTATAATTTCTGATCCAACTTTTAATTGGAGATTGTGAGGCGGCAATGCGGGCAATTCTAGCGAGTTTAAAAATTCGGTTGGAAAGTTTACATCATCTTGGCTAGTAACGGAATCTACCGATTTGTACGTCATAAATTCTCCAGCAATTTCACTTTGAATCTTGAAATTTAATTCGTTGACATTAATGTTTTTTGCAGCCAATATAGCACGTTCGCTCAATCAATCATGATTTTTGTAAATTTGAGCAATGTTTGGAAATACCTTTGTGATGAGTTCGGTCTTTCTTTGAGTCAATGAACTGACAAAAATCTGTGGAGAATGTAATGCAGCCAGTCGAAATGTCATTTGAGATGTTGCCATTGCCAATGCCCAGCAATTGTTTTGAAAATACCTCTCCACATTGGTCGTTCTGCAACTCGACACGCATGTTCATACTTAATTTGAGTGTCTTGATGTGTTTTCACAAAACTGATGACTTCAAACATGCATTAAGTTCATCGGCTGGCGTTGACCGTGGAATCACTGAAAAATGTTTGGCGAAAATCACCTGCCACCAGAATCATCGCACCACCAAACCTGTTTTGATTGTTTCGTAGATCTTGCATGGTTCGGTCTAATGCCCCCAAAAAATTTTCATGCGCCACCGTACATTCATCCCAAACTATCAATTTGCATTGTTGCAAAACTTTGGCCATCGCACAATTTTTCGAAAGGTTGCACGTTGGAGTTTCATTAATTTTCATATTCAATGGCAACTTGAGTGCTGAATGAGCAGTTCGACCACCTTCCAATAACGTGGCTGCGATTCCATATGAAGCAAGTGCAAGTGAAAATCCATTTTGCGAGTGAATCGTTGCCAAAAACAATGTGATCAAAAAAGTTTTTCCAGTTCCACCGGGTGCGTCCAAGAAGAAAATTCCTTGAGTTACATCGTTCACAACTTTCATGAGGATGTCGTAGGAATGCTTTTGTTGCCGATTCAACAGCGGAACGTTCATTCGAACTGATTCTTTCAATGCATCGCAATTATAATGTTTTTCTCGTTTTAACTATTGATTAAATACGTCGTGCATCTGTCGATTGGGGGCTGTCATACCTAATTGAGGCAAAACGTTGTTCGATATCATCAAGCACATGTCTTCAATTAATATAAATGCCTCGTTGTGAATTTCGTCGCATTTGATGCAAAATGTCATCAGACATGTCATCTTTGTATTTAGTCCACAAATATTTTGGATTCGATGGGAAGCATGTTGAGATAATTATCGAAAACAAAGTTCGTATTTGATGAGCATTTGACGAAATCACAGCATATCTGAGTGTGTAATACCAATGAGTATCATTCTCTAGCAAAAGCAAACGTTGACAGGCTTCTCTATATGTTCCATACTATTCACCATTACAGTTTGTAGATGTTGGAATGATATTGGGCCACGAACGTTGACTAATAGCAAACGCAAATAAAAACACTCGTCGTTACTTGGATGGACTGTGTAAATGTGNCGTTGACTAATAGCAAACGCAAATAAAAACACTCGTCGTTACTTGGATGGACTGTGTAAATGTGACCTAATGCATAGGTGGAAAATTCATGTGGGTAACCTGGAACTGTATTTCCTTGTTTCCGTCGTTTAATTTTTTTTTGCCGATTGATTCCAAGTATAATATCTTGACAATTCGGAGTATAGTAGCGTTCGGGCCAAGTCATCATCCTGGCACATTTCGAAAAAACTGGCCAATGTTGTAGATAGCAGTCTATCAGCTCGTTGTAATGCGTTTTCCGCAGTGAAATATACTCTTTGACCATTTTCCAGGTGTACGACCAAGTGAACAACATTGGGATATCTTTCATAAATGGCGAATGAAAAAATACGCCAAATCGCTTCGTTACTGCTAACATATCGGCCCATTTGATATTGNATCTTTCATAAATGGCGAATGAAAAAATACGCCAAATCGCTTCGTTACTGCTAACATATCGGCCCATTTGATATTCAGTGACTTCATCGTTGGAATTCTCCGCACCAACTCCAATCACAGCCATGTCACTTCCTTTGGTCACATACTTGCAGATGTATTTGATGGATTTCACGGAATGGCAAGATTCGACGTTGATGTGCGCTTTGAATGTTTGCGATAGTAAAGGTGAATACGGAACAATCCAACAATTATCAACTTCAATGTCTTGTTGATTCACTTTGACAATTGTTGATCTTCCATTGTCCGCAGTCGATCGGTGACGATACAGTGGATCACCATCACTGCCCGTAATTGTTTCTGCTACTAACGTCCGTGGATATCTCTTCAAACATTTTCCGTCAACCATACACGAAAAATTGTTATTTAATGTTCCACAGGGGCCATGAATCATGTTCTTAGTAACAACTTCATGCAAGCCTTGATCTTCTTCTTTATCGGGAATTTCCACTGATAACACATAATCAATTTAATTCGATCTTATCTTCTCAATCAACCAAATAAGAATATGTGCGTGTGGCAATCCGCGTTTTTGCCACTCCACTGAATACATCCNGAGCCTGGATCTTCTTCTTTATCGGGAATTTCCGCGGATATCACATAATCAATTTAATTCGGTCTTATCTTCTCAATCAACCAAATAATAATATGTGCGTGTGGCAATCCGCGTTTTTGCCACTCCACTGAATACATCCAGCAGCGCGTTTCGCCAAACACTTGATNTGTTTCGCCAAACATTTGATGTTTGACAATGAAATTCATCAGTGATTTCAACTTCTGTTTGTAGACTCTTGCAGTGATGTCATGGTGATCGATGGGTGGTTGTCCTGGGAATAGCTCTTGCCAAATTTATATCCATTTTGGATTGCACGTGAACGTGATGGACAAATCTGGTGTTTCGTAATGACCAGCATACGACATGGCATCTTGAGCGTATTCATGCTTATGCCGCGGACTTAGTATGTACGTTGCTGGGAGAATCGTCATTCTGCCGACATTCTGTGCGTTTCCGTCAGCATTGATGGCATCTCGAAGATGAATATACTCTTTGGAACGGAGTTTTTTCTGGTTCAATCTGATAAATGTTAATCGCTCAGTTTCAACTTTGACGTACATATCGACATTTCAAGATGTGATTGTCCTCATTTTCACGAACCATTAGTCGATATGATTAATAATTCTTTGAACTTACTTTTTTGTTCGTTTCAGCGCCTGTAAGCGAATTTATCATCTTGATCGAGAAATGATAACCGTCTTCACCTTGCCATATTATGATGGGATATTGCACGTATAATATGATCGGTGCGTTTCGTACACACGTTCCAGCTGATTGTTCCGCCTATGTAGAACGATATCGCGGAATTCCAAATTCTCACCAACGACAACAATGACGACATCATCAATTGTTGGCACATTGAAACGTCTTGCATGTTCTCCCGCAGGCGTCTTATCGGCTCTGATTATAATTTTGTAATCATCAGATGGCATGCGGTCCAATGCGATTTTGAACAATGCAATCAATTCATTGTGTTGATGAAAGAAAGTTTGCAGTTGTTCCACAATTGGTCTTTTCCCCGAGCTGTTGTGTGCACAACGCTGATATACTTCCTGTGGTGTATTGAACATGAAGTAAATCTGTATAAATTTATAGTCTGCATCCGGCGGTGGCAATAGAAAACCAGCTCGATGATATATTTGACCTTGAATCTGTAAAGGTAATAAATGTATTATTATTATAATGTAACAATAATTATAATTTTTTCAATAAACATATTTTATAAAAGCGGTTTTAAAGATGATTATGTTACAATTACCTTAAAAGTGGGCATGGAATTGTCCCGCAAAACATTTGTTGCACCAAATGAAGTCATTTGGAAGCAACTTTTGTATTTCTCTATTTGTGACAGAAATGTGTAGAATTTGTTCCTGTTCTAGAAACCAATGAGCGCAATGGCTCTGGTGGCGGGACCAAAGGCGTCAATTTGATTTTGCCACTTGCGCAACACAATCCAGGGGCTTAATTTTTGTATTTCAATGCCTTACAATGTGGGCACACAACGCTCATCGATCCAATGGCAACGGATTGTTCTGCACTGCAATCAGTTACCGCGTTGTATCGGAATACTGCTCGATGTGTATTCAACTCAACATTTGTTTGTCTTCTTACACGATTAATCAAATTCATTCTCACGCGATTGGTTTCTACTGACCAATGATGTCTCATTCGATGCATATCGGCTTCATTTGCATTTTCTCTTTCGTCTTGTGTACGTGTTGAACGTATTTGTGACAATCGATTCCGTTAAATTTCATTTCGTTCTTCGCGTTGCTCTACAGTTCGATTAGATCTAAAATTCATTTGGTTTGTAGTATTGCGAGTTCTGCGACTTAACTTGCTCCGTCTTATTGGCGGCATTGCAGTGTAATTAAATTGTATCAATTTGATTCCATTAAAGAAAAATAACAATTAAACTAAAAAAGACTGAATAGCTTGCGATAAACTATAAACATAACCATAATTCAAGTGACAGTAAACAGCTGAAGATCGCAAAAAAAAAAGTAAAAAGAAGTAAAGAAATTTTAATCAACCATATAGTGTTGCATAACGTGAACGATGAACGACAACCATTCAAAGTTGAGGAAATTTTAATTTTAATTTAAATTAGAATTAGTTTTGCGAAATATTCCCTATTCTTTTTTTTTTCTGATAACTTTTCCATGACCATAAACAAAACAAAAAAAATATTACGCATATCCATCGTCACGTTCGGANAGGAAAAGAAGTAAAGAAATTTTAATCAACCATATAGTGTTGCATAACGTGAACGATGAACGACAACCATTCAAAGTTGAGGAAATTTTAATTTTAATTTAAATTAGAATTAGTTTTGCGAAATATTCCCTATTCTTTTTTTTTCTGATAACTTTTCCATGACCATAAACAAAACAAAAAAAATATTACGCATATCCATCGTCACGTTCGGAATATTCCCTATTATTGTGGTTTTTTTTTTTCGATAACTTTTCCATAACCATAAAACACAACAACAAAAAAAATTACGCATATCCATCGTGACGTTCGGTTTTTCCAGAATTCGAAAATATTCTGGGAAACTTTTCCAATTTTTCTTTCCATAAAAACTTAATTTGGGCTATTACGAACATTTTAAAACGAAAAATAGCCAAAACGGTTCAGCCGTTCTCACGTGATGCGCTTACCAACGAACAGCATTTCATTTTTATTTATACAGATTATTCCAAATGAGGGGACTTCAAAAAGTGCTCACTTTACTCTGAATAGCCTATACGAAAAAATATTTTTGGTTTGAGCTATCACATTACCAACCTAGTGCCGGCTCTGAAAAAATCGTGCCATACGACCACGCTTACACTCTGATATACTGACAAACTTGCTGCATGGTATGGCTGATTCAGGGGTTCCAATTGTTTTAACGTATGGCAACGCGTTCATTAAAACACAAGTAGTGACTCGACGAATCAGGAGATGAGACGGTCTGTATTATGGCCCTATCTTGGTATTCGGCCGGAGTGACTTCGGAAAGCCATGGAAAAGAAGGATTGGGTTAGACGGACAAGGAATCAAAGCCGGTTCCTCTGTGTGTTGGTTTCATTAAAATGAATAATGCTCAAAATAAAACGAAGTTAATAAGCTACTTCAGGTATCACGAATCAGTGAGGCCCACTGGCAAACGGCGCTCACTGCACTATAAACTACTTAGAATCAGTACAAATAAACTTTTAGTTAAAGAAAGTCTAGTGCTATCTCTGCTACGTTTTTCACTGTTTTTCAGTCATATTTTACTAGGTTGGAATACTTTTCATTTTTATAGCTCATAGTGTGAAGTGGAATTCTCAAGCCAACCAAAATTTTGTATTAGTTATAAATTTCTCTTTCTATGTGAACCAAACACGAAATGAATATAAAAATAATTGTTCAATCTTCTAGTTACTTTTTGTGTGAACTGCATTGCAGCGTGTTCTTAAATGTAGGTTATTAAATGTTCTGAATAGTGGTTTATTAATGGGCCTGACAACCTAGTGCTTGAACTGCGTTGCAGAATGTTTTACGTTTTATTACCAAACTTTTAAACTTGCGTCCAGTGCGCTAATCTATGGAAATGACGCACACTTCAGACTATGCATGACGATGACTTTAGAAATACCATTTCGGAGCACTTCAGCATACTGTAGCCAAAATATCGCATTTTCAACACGCTGTATTTCCAAATATTTGGGTTCGATGGATGAAAAAGTACTTGAGGACACCGTACTGAACCTTGCCACAGATTTTCTACAAATAAAATAATAGGGTCACCCCTGAAACTCAAACAGGTGCACGCAGATAAACGAGAACACTGCACGCCAGTTCAGAGTCTTGAGCTTAGTGGTGATGACGCACTTGATTCGCGTGGCACTGCAGTCCTTATCGCTCACACGCTTCTCGGCTTTAAACGTGGAAAACAACTATATGTAGGCAGGCCCCTTAAACGTTCGCGTATAGAAAAGTCGTGGGTTCGATCGCGCCTGTCAGGCGAATATTGGTGCAGTTCTGCAATACGTACCATTCCAGTTCCTCGCCCATTTATGACACAATGAGTTCGCTGAGAAAGAGGAAATGAAGATAAGCTAAGCTGGCCGACGGTACTGCCAAGTACCACTCCAAGCTTTGGGCTATATATATATTATTGTGCACAGAATTCCTTCTACCTGCCTGTTGGTACTTAGGTACTTACTAGTACAATCAGTAACTGTAAGGAAATTTACTTTTGTTTTGTTGGCTGTACTAAAAAATTTTCACAGTTTTTTTTATTGCAAGTTTACATACAGTCACGAACAAGCAAAGCAATTAGTTCACATTCGCAGATGAATGAAGCCGAAAGCCAGAAATACGACATCAATGTATGTTTAATTTTACTCAGTGAGGTACACGATAACACACAAAAAAATAACATTTAAACCACGTTATTCATTGCATAAGATTGTATCATCTGTCTAAAGTGCATACCAATGCTGGACATAAATATAAGCACATCAGACTATTATGGTAAATTCTTGTCTGTTCTTTCCTTAGTACTTTGTTGGTTTTCCTTTCCTACGAATAACCTCTCTCAGTCTATTTGGTATTGAATTAAACAATTTTGAGATAACGTCGAGTTCAGTGCTGTTCCACTCTTGTTGAAGAACCGATTTTTAGTTTTACTGGAAATTTTGTTTTCTCACTCTCCTGCCCAATTTGTTTTCTCACTCTCCTGCCCAATCCGTCCCACAAATTGTCAATGAGGTTCAGACCGGGTGACTGTGGTGGAGTATTTAACGTATAGGGTATGTTGTAGACGATCCACAGACGAACTATTTCTGCAGTGTGCTTGGGGTCAATATCCTGTTGGAAGTAGAAGACTTCGGATAGACCCAGCTATTCAGCACTTTTCTTGAGATCTTGTTGCAGAAGGTCTTTAAAAAAAAATCTATCCATAATACAATCAATAAATACCAGTTTTCCTTCACAAAACGTTGCCATGTAACCATTACCATAAAACCACCACCTCCATGTTTTACAGTAGGCTGCATGTTTTTCAGGTACGATTCTGTATTTTCTTTCCGCCATATCAGTATCCGCCCATCACACTCAAATATGTTGAACTTACTTTCGTCAGAAAATATTACATTCTTCTAGATCTCTGCGTCTTTAGCTACATAGGAATTAATAAACTGAAGACGTTTCTGTCTGTTCAACCTTATTTACAAATGGCTTCTTTCTGGCCTCACGTGCATGGTATTCGTTGTTATTCATAGTTCTCCGAATGGTCCAGGGATGCACTTTTCTTCCATGCAATCCGGCAGATATTTATGTTGCTTTAATACTGGGATTCCTTTTTATGTATCTGGTCATATTCTTCCCTCCCGGATTTCTAGTTTAGATGGTTGCCCAGTTCTCACCTTGTTGAGCAATATCTTATTGTTTGCATGATTCTTTATTATAGTTCGAACAGTGTGTAGACTTCTATTTACAATTTTCGAAATTTCGTTGTACGATTTTTGTCGACTGTGCAGATCGATAATGATTTCTCGTACTGCGAGTGTCATCCCCTTTCCTTTACACCTCTTTGTACTCTCCAATACGCCCAGTGTTTCTTTGCAAAATGGTTACCTGTATACTTGCGAACTACACAGCATTGAAGAACATACTAACGTACATTTTACGCAGCATGTGTGCTATGCCTATACTTATGTCTCGTCATAAAGGACCTCTATCAAACATGAAATATACTATTTCCTTGTGTAGCTTCGATACAATAGTGACATTACGTTGTATTATACAATACAAAGATGTAAACAGTTTTTCATGTGAATTGTCTCATAACTGTTGTGTGTTGTATTTTCTAACATGGTATTTCGTGTCTTTACTTCTTCTGTGTAAATACTTTTGTCCGTGACTGTAGGTCTGATAGCCACGACGTAGCAGTGCCTTTGAAGTTTTATTGACGTGACAACGTCTTAAATTAGGTTGGGCTGGGAGTCACTTATGAAAAAGTGTAACGCTCGGTAACGTTACGATGAGTCACCGAACGAGAGAGAGGCCCGCCGAATGCCTTGCGTCTCTCTCCCACTCAACTATGATCGGTCTGCCGCGCGCGCAGCACTACGTTGTCACGTAAAATCTTCGCCCGTAAAACCGACTTTACAGGCAACCATTTTTTTCTTTGGTTTTATCCAAGTAACAGTATGGATGTTGCATTTTTATTGAAGTATATTGTTATAACTACAGTTCTAATAATAATCATAGGAGAATCGAATATACATTTTATCAGTAACCAAAATAGTCAAGTGGACTTACAAGTACCGTTGGTCTGGCAGGGATAAACTGTCATTGCTACATAATTGAGTTTATGATCGTAAAGTAATTACTGTCAAATGCTATAAACACTATTTTTACTAATGGCTTTCATGTTTTTGCATGCAAATACTGATGAAATAATTCATGTAGACTATTTGTTCACGGACGTAGGCTTTAATGACATTTCTACAGACATTGAAAATGACGAAAGTAGCGATGCATATGAAAGTAAGTAAGTTAACGACAGGATTTTCAACAAAGAATTACGACGAAATATACGTGCTCAACAGTCTACAGAGGAATTAATGATTTTTTATGTCATCAAAACGTTGTGAACAATATTTTCTTGGAAATCTGGTACTTTTCACATTTCTCTCTCTCTCTCTCTCTCTCTCTCTCTCTCTCTCTCTATGTATATATATATACATAATTTATATAAAAAAAAATTTTGTCAAAATACATATAAGTAAAACTTTTACCGAGGGTTAATCAAGTACCAGATTTAAAAGAAATTGTAACACGGCATTATACTTTTGACTTGAAAAAAACAGGCTGAAACCACACTTTGGTATAAATTACATTTTTTTTTTTTTAATTTAATGAATAAAGATTTTTAGTTAAAATTTTAATATTTGCGCTAAGAAACACAATAAACGTTATTTTTAAATACATTTTTTTGAAACACTTTATCAGTGTCTCAAAAACACTGATAAAGTTTCGCAACTTTATCAGTTGCGAAACCATTAACTAAAATAAAAGGCGTTCCAGATGCCTTTAACTTTACTACTAGTAAGGCGTTCCAGATGCCTTTAACTTTACTACTAGTAAGGCGTTCCAGATGCCTTTAACTTTACTACTAGTAAGGCGTTCCAGATGCCTTTAACTTTACTACTAGTAAGGCGTTCCAGATGCCTTTAACTTTACTACTAGTAAGGCGTTCCAGATGCCTTTAACTTTACTACTAGTAAGACGTTAAAAGATGGATCAATTATTTTGAGCTGCAGCGTAGTTAGTTTTTGTTTTGCATTAGTTGTGTTCAGTTTTCAGAATTCCAAGAAAAATTATTTTATTTTAAAGTTATTGAAATCCCTTTTACTTGTATTTGAAAAGAGTAATTTTCCCCTATTCAAATAAAGTCTGTTTTGTACAAAATAATTGATTGTGAGTATTTAGGCCGTAATCAGATTTCTTCAATAATTTTGGAAATACGTATAAGAACCTGATTTAAAATAGCTAAGAATTAATTAATATTGTTGTATCATTTATCTTCAGTAAGGCATTTGTGAACTAGAGAAGTACCCATTCCGAATAATTATGTCTCTTCAGAGATTCCATCTCTGGTGTAACTACTGTTATAATTATATTATCACACTTACAAAAATCAGTTACGTAACATTAGTACTACAAAAGCATTCAATACATCATCTGTAACAGTTTCGCACGCGTTTCTTGAAACGGTATGATAGGATTGGCAATGCTGCTGGGTTTTTATTTTAAATACAAAATCATTCTTACCACTACAGACTCTAAAGATGTCAAAATAATCACATTCACTATACTTGAGAATTTTAATGTTTATAACAGGCCAATTTCTTTTGGCAAGGTCTTAGCGTAACTGATTGAATCATCTCTGTATCTAGTCAAATTATTTTTAGTTACCATTGTTTAATTTCATTCATCTACTTTGCGGTAACTCACTGTTGTATTACTCTAAAACAATGACATTTCTTCGTTGTTCTACGCGAGCTATATATCTTCCACTGTTCTTTCTTCTGTCGGTGTGGAAAAATTTTAATGTCCTCAACAGAGATAGCAGATGGTAATTTTGCCTTTCTTTCATCCTCGGAGCAAAGGGAGTATACAGATAAGACTTTCTCCTTTCGCATGATAGATGTTCACGTTAGTTTTTCTGTTTTTCAATTTTTACTATCTCTTATATTACATTTAACACCTTGAAAGAATTAATGGACTACAAACACCGTCAATTTTTGTCGATAAAATGTCACTTATATTGGTGCAAAAAAACAGTACTAAAATTCTGTATGTTATGTTAGATATATTGTATGCGTAAGTACATTTTCTTCAGATATACTCAGGCAAAAATAATTAAGGAAATGAGAAAAATATTGCAGCTGTACCGTTTTTTTTTTCATTTGTATCCCTTAAACAGTTACTTTATCATGTTAATTCCCCTTTTCATCTTACCTTCGCACTTGGATATGGGATCAAATATATGGAAGTGCTGCTTCATTTGAAAGCAGTTGTTAACCTTGCAGTTGTTGATGTTTCTGCACGAAACATCGGCATTCGCACTTAATAAATCCGTACCCTTTGCTGCTTTCAGCTGCCCTTCAAATGCCAAAGCTTGACTGGCACCTCTTTCTCAAAGATACATATTTGACAGGTGACAAGAGATCCGAAAATATCGCCAGGTGACAAGAAAATACATTTTGTTTCTCAATCATTCCTGCCACGCCTGTCACTTTCAGTCACGCTTTGACATGTTGAAAACCAAATAATGTCTAACCTACAAAATACCAGTGAAATGGGCCCCCGAGGGCTTGAAAAAGAGTAATTTTTGTAGTTGCCTCACCTGTTACCAAAGCATGACTTAGTGTTAATGGAGCCGACTTTTATATTTTTTTAAAATACGTGTTTGTAACCTATAATCTGGTATAATCTGTATTTTTCTTTTATCTTGAGAATGAAACTACGCAATTCCAATGTTTGTTATTATTTCTGATGTTTTAGGCAATACGTATACAAACAATTGCAATTGCACATTTTTATTGGGAAAATACCTGGTTCGATAAATTTAAATATTGTATGTCAATCTTACTTTGCGGTTATCAAAACAAAATCTAGACGTGCGCTTAAAACGGTGTGCTCTGGAATATCTTATGTATAATTTGGACGCAGAACATCTTCTGAGATCTGTTAGTATAGATTTGTAATTCAAGTCAATAGTAAAATAAGGTTTTTAGAATACATGCCTGATTGCTGAGAATGGAGACGCACACTCTGTGGTAGATGGGCTTATAATTATTTTGGCAGAGCTAATAACACAATTTTTGAAGCAACAATTTGTCATCCTTAATTTTATCCTATTTGGTTGCTAATGAAGGATGTTCGCTGGGACAGTAATTAGACGTATTACAAAGAGACGTCGGAATGACAAGCGTGGTATTCTGTTCAAACAGTGTGTATTCTCAACCCATACTTTCGCTTGGGCTGTGAGCAACCTAGTAAGTTACAAATCTCGGTGGTGCAAAACTGTTTTTTATGTGTGCATATCTGCAGTAAATTAGGAAAATGTCGAATTTGTAAAAAAAAAAAAAATCTGACCAAATAAAGCAGTGTTTAAGTTACAGCAGTCGCCTACCTGGTGCCCGAACTGTGTTGCAGCATGTTTGAAAAATTAGTACTCGACGAAATTATTAAACATATTACTAATATGCTTACCTACAAAAAGAAACCAAAGCCTGAGCGAGGACGGAATGGTTTAATTCAATGCAGTGCGCATGCTAAAAATATTATTTCGAAAAGCTCCAACATAGTTAAAAAGGGATTTTTCAGATGACTACATCTTAAAGCATATGCACTACCAGGACACGAATGAAACTGCGATAGGAGACTGTATAAACACTGCTACAAACTTTCCACCAATTCAATAATAGGGTCACCACTTCAAATCCTATAGGTATTCGCAGCACGACGTAAACCCAGCACGTCAGTTCAGAGCCTTACTCGTAGTGGCGATGGCGCTTGTTACGGCTGTAGCACTGTCACCCTTATCACTNGGTGCCCGAACTGTGTTGCAGCATGTTTGAAAAATTAGTACTCGACGAAATTATTAAACATATTACTAATATGCTAACCTACAAAAAGAAACCAAAGCCTGAGCGAGGACGGAATGGTTTAATTCAATGCAGTGCGCATGCTAAAAATATTATTTCGAAAAGCTCCAACATAGTTAAAAAGGGATTTTTCAGATTACTACATCTTAAAGCATATGCACTACCAGGACACGAATGAAACTGCGATAGGAGACTGTATAAACACTGCTACAAACTTTCCACCAATTCAATAATAGGGTCACCACTTAAAATCCTATAGGTATTCGCAGCACGGCGTAAACACAGCACGTCAGTTCAGAGCCTTACTCGTAGTGGCGATGGCGCTTGTTACGGCTGTAGCACTGTCACCCTTATCACTCCAGTATTGTGATTATTTTCCTTCAGGGACACAGGGTTCAGGGATAGCAGGTAGGAGTTGTCCGCCATCTTAACACTTTCTATGTATTGGCGCTTTGCAAAATGATGTGACATTGTCTTACGTAAAAAAATATAAATAAATAATCACTTATACATATTATCACAGAAGAGCAAACATAGTTTCCAATTTTCGTGGGAAAAAACGGGTACAGTAGTAGCATAATTCCAACGTAAGATTAAAATTAACACTGCCCCGCATTATTAAACACAAATATTGGAATAGATGAATTATTTACTTACAAATTCACTCCTAAACACTTCCTGAAGCCAAGTCATATTATTTTTATGTCTGCCACGTATACCACTCTCAAAGTCGTGAAATGCACAACAAAGTGTATGAAAACGAGTTTAAGGGATAAATAATAATAATAATAATGAATAAATTTTCTTCCATAAAATTATAATAAACTATATTTAAAATTGAGAATGTTTTATATAACCAAAGACATAATCAAAAATTTTATAATTCATTGTAAAATTTTGGCCTGTAAGGTTTAATAGCGTATAGCGATTGGAACATGTGTTCAGCCATGTCCATAGAGTGTCCACCCACTACTCTACAGTATGCACACAAACACTGAAAAGTTAGATTTACTTACAGCTTACCTTATATTCATAGTCTTGTTTCAGAATAAATTATGCTTGTATGGTACGTTGCAGAGTCGGGTGATGTTTTGTTCTCATAGGATTTCCTGTTTGTATAATATTTATATTGCAGTTGTATAATTTATATACCGGAACAAAAATATTTGTTTTTATTTTTCTTGGAATTCTGATAAAATGATCACAGTATCGCATTTTATAGACCCGAAAAAAAATTCAGAATTAAAAAAATTAGTATAGTTACCGAGGAGAGGTAGATTTCAGCTTAGTTATTTAATGATGAATTAATTTTTACTTTGACCAATTTTTTTAACTTTACGAATACCAGAAGCGAAATTGTTCAGAGATACACTGTAAAAAGTAATTTCATAGATTTTTAAAATAGCTTTTACTTCTTGAAACTAAAATCCGTACGGCGACTTTTCATAATTACAAACTTTTCGATCACTCTGTTCTTGAAGTAGGAAATATTATTTTTTTTATAATTTTTCTATTGAAAGCATTGCCAGTGCATTTGGGGGATCTTGACACATAGTGTTCCTCAAAAATGTCTCTACCCTTTTTATAGCTGAAAAACAATATTCTGCTTCAGCAGTAGTCATTGGTGTGGTAAGTGATATACGAAGTAGTTTAGTTTCTTCCTGAAATGTGTCGTCTATGTTGTTGTTTATAGTGAAATTCAACAATCGTAAGGTGCCGCGAATTTGCCGAAAATCCTGTATTTCAAACAAAACAAGTTCGGTTTTCAGTTTCTTTTTAATCAGGATAAGTGGTCAGAGTAATATATAATAGTTTATCAGGAAATCTAGATGAATAAGTAGCAAAGTTCCCTCCATCTATCAATTTAGTCGCATCATAATGCTCCTAGTTTTCGAACCTGTCTTCTGCGTGAGTGATTATTACTTCACAAACTTATTTTCCAGCCGTACTTAAATTTTCACGCCTACATTGTTTAGGTGCACTTTCAGTCATTTCGTCAACTTTATGGTCATTGTAAATAGCTTTAATGCTATCCAGTATAATTTGTACCGCTTGTTCAAAACATTCCACCCCTATTTAATACTTGAAAGAATCCGCTTGACGAGACTGTACTTGTTGGAATAGAATGTCAACATGAGGCATGATTCTGTAAAAAAAATGAGAGCCAGATATTGAATTCATTATCCTAAAGAAAATGACTGAACCCACGGGCCTTACATACAGTTTATTGGCTCTGGTCACTCTCTAGTGTTTCAAAACATTCAATTAACGCTCCCCTATTTTCATATACTATATTTATGATTTAAGACTTAAAATTCGACCTTGTTTGTGATGCCCTTGGAATCCTACGTACCACCTTATATTCTAATACAGCCAGTCGTTTGGGAAAATTTGAAAAAAAAACTGGTATGCCCTCGATACTAGAGAAAAATACTCTGGCATGTTTATTTTTTGAGGCGCACCGACTAATTATCAGATGAAACTTATGTGCATAGCAGTGTGTGAAGTAGGCATTACTAAAAACATATCTTATATTAGCTTGTATGCCATTTATTTTCTCGCACATGACTGCAGCCCCATCAAAACTTTTTGCTGTAAGTTTCCCCTTACTTTCACCGATTAACTAACATTTTTCTTTAAGGATGCATTCTAAAATAGCTTTTGAATCTTGCCCTTCTGGATTCAAAAAACTCAAAAATCTTTCATAAACTTTTGCACAATATTCATATCTTAAAACTAAAACAGTTTGAGTTCGATCTGAAATGTCGGTTGTATCATCGGCAAAGAGAGTGACATGTTTAGCCGAATCAATTTCATATTTAATAGCTTCCCGACAGACCTCTAACATACAACCCAGAAATAAATCTTGGATAGTTTTTGAAGTACCTTTAAATACATTAGTACTTTCTACAACATTCCTGATACCAGAGTCTACGCTACCGATTAAATCAATCAGACACCTAAATAAACCAGGGTTATTTGATTTCTCCTATTTGTTATGACCTTGACGCCTGCGGCGTCCCTATATTTTATTCGTCCGTACCACGCTCTAACGAAGCTCGCAGGCGAACGACATCAATCAGGATTTAGGGACTGGCAGCCGTGACGAAGGGAACGGCGCCAGATAGGCCCTACAAGACGACCATTTGCATGGGAAGGCGGACATGCGGGAGAATAGCGTCACGGTGTGGAATCAGGTGACAGCGGGAAGAACACGAAGGCAGCGGCCAGGGGTAGATCCCGAAGTATTCCCACAACGCCGAACAAACAACAAACCTCCAGCTAGAATAGAATGGCAGACGCCAGGCT
>NQII01000904.1:329494-377511 GCA_002778355.1 Clitarchus hookeri
CCCCCCCCTTTTACGACGCGAATTGTACGGAGCATACGTAGAAAAGGGAGGGAGTTGTCTCAAGGGCTCATGTATCAATTCACATGTTCATGCAACAATAAAACCTCGATTTGTGAAATATGAATTAACCTGTATTCATTCATTAGTGAATTGGACCATTAAACTACAGTGTCGAAGCATTCCTACGCCCGATCACTGAGGACTAGTATTAAGTGTTGGCGCCTCACGCCACAGAACAGATTACAACACCTACGTCCAAACCTCAGCTTTGGCAGGTGTCAACCTCTAAGCACCAGTTCAATAGCACCGCAAAATCGTACACACTCAATAATCTTAGATCAAATCTAATGATTTTTTCTACTTGCTCGTTGTTTTTGAATTGACAAACAATACGCTGTATCAAGCTGAGATGATATGTTAAACTTGCCAATATCGGCCAGATTAAGTACATTTGCGATATATGTTTTGTTTTCAGAGTGCATTTAATATATTCTTTAAGTTCCCAAGTTTTTAATACCTTTCGTACTCCACGAGGGTTCTGCATGGAACAATGATTATCATTATAAATTTTCTGTTAGTGTCGGATGGTTTCGGCGGTTGCGGGGACATTTGCGTTGCACGGAATTCAGTGAGCTCCAAGCAAGGTTCCTGTGGCACTTGATATAACGTGGGAGGGGGGAAGGGAGCGACCATTTCTATTTATACCTGCCATGACGTCGCCTTTCCGATCACTGCATGCCATACCAACCCTTGCACGGCAAGTTCCCACAGGGCGGCAGTTGGTAGGCGGGCAAACTTTCTCACTGGCAGAGGAGCAGTGTAGGCGAGGACATGTTTTGCTCAGTGCAATTGTACTAATGAACTACACAGCCGGCCGCCACTGGTCCCCACAAAACACCTAAGCGAGCGATTACATTCCCATGCAGTCCATTACGATAGTGAATGTGATTACTAAATTAAAATATAGCCAGTCTTCGATGTTGGCAGGAATAATTGCCGTCAGGTGTATGTTCCAGGCTTACAAAAGACCACGAGCAAATGCTTTGGTTCGTGCGGCTAGGGGGAAAATGCAAAAATTTCCGGTGCTACATGCTGGTACCATCATCACTTTTCATGAACATGTGTAGGTAGCCAATATGCCAGTAGCAGAATTCGTAGATTGATGGACCGGACATGGTAGCTTCTTAAAAATTGTCAAGATGAAATGCATGCACATTCGTCCGTTGTCCGGCAGTAAAACAAAGGTGGATATATCCGCCAGCTACTATGTTTACACCGAATGAACGACAGGTTTGACCGCAATAGTATCTCAGAACTCAAACTCGGTCTTTGTATGCAATCCCCCTCCCCTTCATCACGCTACACTCTCTCTCTCTCTCTCGGTATTACATGAGTTTCACTGTCAAACACATACAGCTGCCAAAACAGATGGACTCGAAATTAAGTTAACAGGACTTCAATTTGAACTGGCAGACCCCATATCTAACTCAATTCGGAGTCGAAGTTACCGACCTTATTCACACTTAACCTAGAGCCTTGCTTTTGTGCAGTGACCAGACAGCTGGCCCCCATCTCGGTGCACCAGGTTCGATTCCATAGGGCACACCAGATTCCCATACACGATAAACACAGACCCTCTACTCACACACACACACACACACACAGAGAGAGAGAGAAAGTACAGCTTTTAGCATTTGCCAGCTATAATACAAATCTACATTGTAATCAAAACACGGCTTTCACGCGAGACTATTAGCGGTAATTTGAGACTTTTACTCTTCCACATTATGAAGGGCAGCACCAGAATGAATCATACCTTGTTAGACAAAAAAAATTGAGATGCTCTGAAAAAATTCCACTTGCCCATTTCGCGCAAGAAGGGGTCCCAGATACTTTGCAATTTCGTACGACGAGAGTCGTCTACCCGATGGGTGAAGATCCTGCAATAGAAAAAACAGAAAGACCTCAGTTGAGGTGGAGAAATTTCACACCACCGAAAATAACTTCAGACCTCACTTGCTAAAAGCCTTAAACTTAATCGACGGCCCTCCTTGCGCTCATTTACCCTGAATGTTAAATGAGCACACTGAAAAAATCCCGCACTCCATGGTTGCACGAGACGGATCCAGGATAATATTCCATTATGCACAACAAGGGTAGATTGTCCGATCAGTAAAATACTTCGCTACAGAAAAAACCGCGATGGTGATTAGATTATTCCTTCACTTGTAGCAATTTTAATGTACCATACAAATATATATATATATGTCTGTGTTGGTGTCTGAACCTGATGTAATATGTACCCGAGATAGACCTGATGGTTGGATTGCACGATGAGTAAAAAACTTTACTATAGAAAAAACCGCGAGACCGTCGACTCCATCTCCGCACCTGACACTTGTGTTGTATCGGATAGGCAGACTTTGCCCTCATGTCATGAGCCATGTCATGAAGCTATGCATTCGGAGGATCGGTCGACAGATAAGCAAATAAATTCTCCACCAAAAAAATCCACTCTTAAANAAATCACTCAACTCAACTAATCTCAGTAACGGCTGAACATGAGCGGCGTCAGGTGAGGGATAGCAAATAAGAAGGTTCCCAACAGCACGACTCTAGTTTGTATTTGTGCTGTAATCCATGGTGATCGAATTGTACGTGTATTTAGTTTCACATCAGTTCTAAACAAACTTTTTTACGAATTAAGTAACCACATTCCGAGTCAGTTTCATTTGCAATCTTATTATAATGCACTCAATTATCATAGTTCTCAATATAGCTAGAAAAACGCATATTAGCATTAAAATGAATTTATATTAGAATTGGAAAAGCGAAATATTTTAAGTCCTGTTCGACGAGTGAAATCTAACACCAAAATTTTAAGACGCCCTTGACTATGGCATGGCTCGGACGGCCTACAAGAATAAAACTGAACCAGTCCACGCGCATGTCTCAGCAAAGTTTACATTACTGTCGACTACGTGGTTGCCAACTTAGTCAACTTACAACATTTTCTCATGCAAGCAGGACGCTTCGCAGACTTGAATACTAAGACCCTAAAAATAAGTATTAAATTAGAACCACAGAAAATTCCCCCTGCGATCCAGAAAAGCAATAATTTTTCAAAACATTGCATGTGGTTTTTAAACTTTTATTTTAATTTTATTGTTTAGTGATGCATTTATTTTTAACTAATGTGTTAATACTGAAAATTACAACATTTTTAATTTTAAAAAAAAGCATGTAAATAGCAAAAATTTGAATTTATCCTGGTGTATTCTCATAAGGTCTCACACTTATTCTGGACACAATGGTGACCAAATAAATAATTCCCAGGAACAAATAATAGGTGAAATTATGGAAACCTAAACACTGGCAAATTTAAAATAAAAGATATTCTTCAAATTCTTTCACTGTAAAGTTAATGCTTGTGCAAATATCGTAGTTCCATATTTTAAAGCGATTATTTGCGTATTTTATCGCTGATTGTTATGTAATTTTTTCTTAAATTGGTGTAATTAACTACCACTTGTGGATGATATGTTACAAAGCTTTCGAATTCCTGACGCAGGTAGGCTGCTCTGAAGTGGCCCCGGTGACCGAGCTTACATGCACGGCGATCCAAACCTGATACTCGACAAGGTTAAGCCTAGTTATACGTATCTGTCAAACGTGGCGGACGTTGCCGGTCGGCTTTCTCAACTTACCCCCTTTGGATTGCTTAGTCTCTCCACCTCAGTCTCGCTTTACATCCGTGGTCACTTAATTTAGTGCCTTCTTAAGGCTGTTCACAGCAAAGTGAGCACTTTTGAAATCAACCTTTGAAAAATTTCACTGCTACTATCTGCACACATTTTCACGAGAACTGCCAAGCGCCCAATAAAGTTGGAAACGATGGAGGGAAAGTAGTTCCGTGTCTTAACGTTGAATTTTATGTATGTAGTAAACATTTGTGAATACTGATATAACACATATTCCGTTATGTTTTTTTTATAGTTTAAGTGGAATGGTTAACGAATTTGTAAGCCATATACTTTTATAACAATTTCGAAGTTTCACTCTACCGACGTATGAATAAAGAGTCCAGGCAAAGCAGGGCTTTAAAAAGTGCTCAGTTTACCAAGAACAGCCTATATATCTTTACATTCCACGTGTTCTTTGAAAGTTCTTAGTAAATTACATTTTTGGAAAAAAAAACTGAGACTTATGAACGAAGCATATATTTTAAATAGGATTCTTCTATTTTCTATATTGTTTCTGCAGTACTAACTTTCTAAAGAGAAGGTGAAGTCTTCAAGACAGCAAGACGTACTTGATCGAGTATTTTACAAACAAAGCTTAAGGTGATACTGAAATAAAAAAAAATTGGTGGTTAGTACTTATAATATTTAATTCTTCCGTAACATAATTAATAACACTTAAGCACACGGTACGATGATACCGCATTTGAAGAAACTAGGGTATGACTTTTCTTTATTTAAAATTTATCAAAAATGTAGAGTTACATAGTTGTTTTTAAGTTACTTATATAATGTTGATGAGCACTAGGAATAAGTGTTTACAGTACTAAGTTCGTCCCGACGAGATATAAGCGAAATGTACTAAACCCTTATTTATTCGGCCTTACTTGTTGGCACACAAACCGTAGTAAAAGGTCCCTTGTTCGCCTGTGCCCGTCCATGCCAGTCCGCCATAACCATTTGTCAAGCCGTGCTCGGGGGAGACCGTAATTCGCGCTTTATCGCGAACCACCTAATGATTTCTTTAGCGGCTTCCGCCAGACGGCGTTCCGCAAACGGTCCAATACCGAGTGAATTAACGTTGCTAGAGTTGGGCTTCAAGGCGCGATGGAGTCACATTTTCTGAGGCATGAAAATATGGTATAAACCGATCTTCCAAGACTCCGCCTGAACTGTACTTTCCCGCTTGCGCGTTATTTACTTGCATCCTTCCTTTCGCTACGGAAAATGGGACATCTTGTTTATACTACCAGGTAAAAGAGCTCGAATCCGTTAAATTATCGGTAAGCTAGCATAAAATGGGGTCCGGACTACGGTTAAGGTTGTTTGAAGTGTCTAAGTAAAGTGGTCATCGATGCAAAGTTATACTGCAAACATAATAAGATAAAATAGTAGTTAGACTAGCGTTAATTGGATAAAATTATTTAGCAGTAGGTCGCTAATTCAGCCCAACATTAACACAAAACAGCTTTAAAAGTTTTATATGTAATTTGTTATCAAATTAAATGACGCAAGACAATAATTTTAATAGAAAATTATTATTTACAAAACTCGGATTAGTAGGTTATTTTATAACAAGAAGTAACTGATATAACTATTGAGCCTACTTTCGTCTACAATGATGCAAACAGTTTTTAATGAAGTTCTTAAAAGCTTAGATGGTAGGAAGGACTTGACGTCTCGTTTACAGCAATATCATTAGAGAGGGAACCAGACACATATGTAAAAGTAGTGAGACTATTACAAACACACGCCTGTCTTACCCGGGACTCGAACACAGAAAGCCGCGTACCATAAGCTGGTGGTCAGCTAACTGCACTACGGAGGATATATTCGGAGTATCAACTTCGGATGTTATCAGTATAATGTTTTGATAGATAGTGTTTACTAGCCTGGTAGATTTACAGGGCCATCGTTTTGAAAATATGTGTCTGTGCCATTTAAATCATGTAAGTTTATGTAGCCTACTGCAGTGCTATTTGTGTTAATCTTTTGTTTGGAATTTGTTGATTAGTTCCCGAGATATAATACAAAAACCTTATTTTACCATTTGCCGATATCTTACGAAAAACACTTTAAAAAAGGATTCTCTGTGCACAATGCTTCTAATACATACTATCAGCACACCATTTTGGTTGAATTTGGTTGCCAAACTTATCAAAATTATTTATGTGACCACTATTTTGAAAATAAGTGTCTAACCCACTTAAAACAGGTCAGTTTACATAGCCTTCTGTAGCACTACTGGTGAGCGAAATTTGGTGAAAATTAGTGAATGGTTCTGGAAATATGGCATAGAAATTCCATTTTCTCCCCTGACACTAGCTTACAAAAAGGCCAGCGAAAGATTACCCCTGTACGTATAATATATGATTATATTAAATTCTAATAGCATACAAAATTTGGTTGAATTTCGTTGAATAATTTAAAAGATGAAACATACTAATCTAAATTATTTAGATTAACGCAATTTACAAAAATGCTAACCCCACCTAAAAGTTTACATAGCCTATCGTAGCATTACTAGCATTTAAAATGTGGTGCGAATAAGTTTATTTGTTCTCGAAATATGGCATAAAACCTCCATTTTTCACGTGACGAATTTCATAAAAGGCGGACAAAAAGTTATGTATTAGCACATTACATTATTGTCATAGATACTGCCAGAATAGGCCTGTACTAACCCCTGAAATCATATACATCTAGATGGAATATAAAATATTTTTTGTTACATAAATTTGGTGGGAAATATAAAATCGTTTCCCGATAAAGGACATAAAAGCTTAATTTTGCACGAGGTACTATCTTCCAAGATGGTTGAGAAAATATTTTACATATTAACTCATTTCATGCTTGCATAGGTGCTACCAGTATACAAAGTTAAGTTGAAATTGCTTGCATGGTATCGAATATAGGCATATCATGCTACGCTAAAATTATTATATGGCCGCTATTTTGAAAATAAATGCCTCGGCCTCTTTAAACATATCAGTTTACATGGCATACCGCAGTACTACTTGTTCGCCAAATTTGATAGGAATCGGATAATTGTTTCCCAAGATATTAAACAAAAATTTCATACCTTCATGTAGGGCCATTCTACAAAACGGCGCATTGAAACAGGCAGAAAACAAGCCCATTGTCATATCACAGAGTGTGACAACAGTGCATCTGGCTTACGTACTCTAGCCTATATTCCCTATGCGTAATGTTCGTGGTGGAGACAGCACGCGGCCGCCACCTGGCGGCGCGCGTCATGAAACATGATCGATTCCCAGTTTTATCGACAACTCGACCTCGCACGGCCCACCACGTCGGCCAGTTTGGGTCACAGGGTCATTCACTACTTGCGGCGGCGGGCCGGGAAAGGGCACGCACGTGCGTGCGGCCGGTCGATACGGCCGGAGGGCGGCCTGCTAACGCGGACCGCTGGCATGCAGGTCAAGGTCAGGCCTTGATGGGCGCGGGGCAGGGAATGAAGGTGGTGCATGAATGGAGTCACGTGATGCTCCCATCCGTCCGTCACTTTTGTGAATACGCGGAAGTTGCGGCGTCCGTCATTCCCCATCATACCTTCATTATTATGGAGGGATCAGTCCCCTCGAACTGCGATTTATCCTTATTTCACGATAACTTACATTTCAGTTGGTTTAACGAGATTTTTCGCACGAAATAGCCTAAATTTTAGCTTTTTAATCATTATCATTTTGTTACTTTTTCACTGTCTGTATTAATTTTTAACTAGTGACAGCTGGGAAGAAGTAAGCGTTTTTTCCTGTGGGCAACTACAATACCAACTTCAGGAAATGTACAAAGGATTGTTCTGTGTAGTGACGTTCCGTAAAATTCAATACAAAATCTATAATGCAGGCTTTTGCAAAAATTCTAAAAATTTAAGATGGCGGGGACTGATCCCCGTTAACACTGTTCCACGCACTGCCCCGTGCAAGGTGGCGCAGTGGTTACACACTGCACGCGCATTCGTGTGGACAAGGGTTGGATTCCTGGTCCAGTCAGCATGATTTCGGCTTTCCATGGTTTTACGAAATCACTCCAGACCATAGCCGATTCCTTCCCCCAATCCCGATTTCCTTTTAACCACTTGCTCCTTCTTTGACGGCTTCCCTGTCGGTGAGACGTGTTTAGCCCTGCATATAAATAAAACCTACCACGTGCTGCGCTGGGAGCATGCGTATAGCCGGCATTGTCGTTACCACCGCGTGTGCTAGACCCTACATTTTCTATGTGATGTCACTGGTGACAGACAATAAAATCGCTACGCGACATTGTTTTGAAATATTTAACAATACGGCAAACTAAAATGGGCAATACCAGCATAATAAAAAATTTTCTCTGCTTTCAATCTGTTGACATTTGTTAAGTTAAGAACGGTGTTTAGAAATATTACTTCATTATACATTCTATGAAGATATAAACTAGCTGTAGACCATTTAATAATTTGTATTATCTATCTCTGTTTATATTTACAAGCAAGAAAAAAACCATGTTCAGTAATATAATTTAATGATGCGTTCGCTGAATATATAACGCATTATACATTTCTTTATTGGTCTATGTTTAGCAATTATATTTTGTAATAGCATTGAACCAACAGGGAAAGTATTGTAAACATAGCCTCTTTGGTGTGAATCTTGCTGTGAATTATAGTTCTTAAAACAGCAATGCTTTTTGAAATAATTCGTAGAAAATAACTAATAAATAGGTTAAAAAAATTCCAATAAATTGGTTTAATATCTCTTAAATCGGTTTTACTCAAACACAAAATACTACAAAATTCGCTTTTACATGGAGTGTATGGAATAATTCAGTTTCTTTATAGGCCAAAATACTATCCTATTGACCATAGTAGTACACTCAAACACGCGCTGCAGTAATATGTATTTTGAATGTTACTTTTTATACTGAAAGTCTATAAAGCTGATAGTCTAATGTATATTTACGCGTGAGAACTTTGTGGACAACAAGCTGTCTCGCGAAATAACGTTCATCCAGGCATTGACTTTTTCATCATTGTAAGAAAACTTAATGATGTGCACTTTTCAGCAAATCAGAATAATTTCCATGACACCGAGGAGAACACTATTTAAACACTGTGGTGTATTATTACACAAACACCACAGTTTTCATTAAAATATGACCCACCACATTTCTAAACTATCCAAGCTGCCAGTCATTTTGACAACTTATGTTTGCTCATTAGTCATGACGTCACTATCTTGGCTAGGAGAGGTTTAAGCCCTTGAATTCTCTGTGATCATGGCATTGAACACAACAATGATTATGCGCCCTTTTCTGCTATAGTTTTTTTTAACAGTGTGACGAGTGAACTTCGATTTACCATTGGCCTACGAATACTCTATCTGAACTGTCACCGAGCACCACAACAGTAATTAACGAACTCCGATAATCTGAGCAAGTATTGTATTTACAAAACTGTAGTACTGTAAAGTACCAAATCTTATATGAATAAAACGCATGAAATGATTAATTAGTATATGAAATGACTGGTCGACGTATTCACCTCCTTCAAATATTTTGCTTTGTCGGTGCTCTGAAACAAGAGTGGATTGAGTCCCTTTCTAAAAAAGGGCACTCAACAGACATGAAAATCTGTTAGTCCTGCAGGTTGGAAACATGAAACTTCAAGCTGTGGAACTATCATATTGGTGAAACATCGACGACGTTCAACGCAATTACGAACACGCTACATGTTCACTGAATCTATTTGAAATGCAGTACTTAAAATGACATATATGCCTATTTCACGGGCTCCAGAATCGTCTCCCAAACAAGTATACTTCTTTTCAAATATCTGCATCATAGTAATGCTGCAATTCCTTGCTGACTTCTAAATAATTACCACTGATTGCCTGCAAAGAATTTCCCTCCTCACTTCGCGTTTTTTATGCCATACATTTAATGAGAGATGAAATTCCTATGCCTAGCAGGTGCAAGATGCCATGGTTTGGAGACCTGTTACGGATGATAGTGTATGCTGGCTTTTTCTACTATAATTATTTCTTTTTCCGCAAGGTTTTGCGCAGAAAACTAATGTAGTATTACTTCGGTGTCGTCCCAAACAGTTAAGTATTACAGACCCCATCCCCTGTCCGCCCGTGAGATGTTTCGCAGTTTTATTTACACAGAAGGAGGATTTTGCAAGTATTGTAGAGCTCTTATATGAAATTAAATTAAGAAGGTGGTGCATAGTAGCATTGATTGGCATGAGGTTAACTGTATTGATTGTACCTACCCTTATATGCGACCTAGGAAGATAAAGAGATTGATTTCTTTAACGTAGCTATGGGATTTTTTTGGGAAGGGGGAGGGGGGGAAGGGATACTGAGCATTAATAGAAAATTGATGTAAAATGAAAACTTTTTTAATATTTGGTTTAATAATTCATGAAATCGAAAGCATGATTATTTATTGAAGCGCTTAACAATGCACAAAATGAAATAAACTAATAGAAATCCTGCACAAGTGAAATAAAAAATTGTACAGGCTATTCACAGTAAAGTGAGAACTTTTGAAAACCCTCTTATTTGGAATAATAGTTAATAAATATATTTTATTGTAGCCTTAGACGTTATCTTCCGAGTGCGGTGGAATATACATACTGTGTTTATTACTTCATGGCAATATTTATTTTAAAAGGTGTTTAAAGGATAATAAATGACTGAAAGGAAAATGTTACTAGGAACTCAAAAGTGCTTACTCTACCGTGAACAGCGTAAATTGTTCGTAATTGCCCAACTTAGTAGGGTAAAACCAAACTCTGTTATGGTAATGCCAAACAAGATTTTTACGCAATAAAACACTTCAAGCAACGGGAAAAAGAAATGCAAATGAAATGTTCCGTATAGCTTTATAAAATTACTTTCAATTTTTGTAATGTAGAACGAAAGGTTGCGCAACAATTGTTTTAAAAATATTTTATTATTGTTAAACTATATGGTTGAAAGTATGAAAAGAGGAAATTTAAAACGGAGTATTATAAATGTTTTAGAATTATTCACACAAGCACTGGATTAGCCTAATATGGTTTTAAATTAGACAATATAAAATTAACTTTCCAAAGAAATTACACGTGTAACCTTCTAGTGATTCCCACCCGCTGCACAAATCTTGAGTACAACATCCCCACAAAACCCAGTGGTACCACATTTTTATTTATTTTTTTGTTTTGTTCCTCACGCACTAAACACGTGTCGTCGTTTTGAAAATCCAGATCATCACAGTCGCCATTGTCGCACAAGTTAACAGGCATGCCACTCTCTTCTTCATCTGTAGAACTGTCAATCTGAATTCTCCGACAAGATTTTCCGGCTCTTTTTCTCTCTTTGCGATTGTTTTTGACTTCTTTGTTGCTGATTTCCTTCTATTCCTTTCCTTTCTTTTTCTACTTACATCTTCCAAATGACATTTCTGTAGTGTTGCTGTTAAATGTTGGGAATACTGTTTCCGCCTTTATTTAGGGTTACGCCTGGTGCCAGTCTCAGTGCATTTGAAGGTTGGGCTTACTTACACCTACCAAAGCGAAAATGTGAGACGTCCCAAACTGTGATTCAACCAGACGATGGACCTGGAATAGACCCACTTTCTTCAAGGCTTCATTCTTCTATCTGAGAAAATTGGCTGTTAGCATTTTCGAGACATATTGATTTTTCCAGGAGCCTGATAATTGTCTGCGTGAAGGAACATAGGTACGTTGCTGCATTTGAGAATTTTGGTTGCTAGGAGACTTCGACCTTAAAAACTCTTCATTCGTGGTATGGCCGCCTTCATTTGTTGGCAGGCCATTACGCCTTGGCCTGGGTCTGATGTCATATGCAAGGTTATATCCTCTGTCAGCAATATCGGGTTTACCTACTAGGAATATCTCCGTTGGAAGGAAGTCATCATCACTCTACAGTCAGAATTAAAGAGTACAATACTTGTCTTTTTAAATCCAGCTACTACGTTCTCTATAAATGGTATTTTCGCATAGGCCGTGTTAAATATAGATGGGAGTTCGTAGTAAGTTATTCTTGCCTGAGATCTTGAATTCTCTGCAGACATCCTAGGAGTTTTCAGAAATTAGTCACATTCATTTTTGAAAAGTATCTTAAATGGCACGTAAAAATGTATTTACCAAGAGATTCCAATCTGTGGGTTGTGGTATTGCTGGGATACAGATGGATGGATCAGCTAAAGTGGGAAAATCTGGGGCGTTCCATATGCCATTTTTTGCTAAAAAGTGTTTCAAGATTAGCCTGGAGGCTGAGCTTGAATCACGGGCATTCGTGGTGATTTTGGCCTAGTGGCGGGCCGGTTGACTCTTTTACAGTCATACCGTTGAGACCCAAGTAGGAATTCCAGAGTGAAGAAATTCAACTGTATGGAAATGGTCGAGACGAATGTAGGGGAATTAGTCCACTCTGCCGGCAAACCCCCGAGTGTCATGGAAAAGAAGGAGGAACATGGGTTGACCTCAGCCGTATGATGTTCCTTCTATTTGGGGAACGTCGGAGGCGGGGCCCTGATGGGGCTTCCATCCTGGGAATACCGCGACGCCCGACGATGCCCACAAAGTCAGGGTGGATTGGACTCGTGCTGGTAATTGTTGAAAATTCGCGAAAGTGATAGATTATTTTTTCTCACATTCAGGAGGATGTGCCCAGTGGTTCAGTTAGCAGCAATGAGAAAGTTCAAGAGACATGATAATTATCTACCCCAGCATGACCTATGGCTAAGAGGAGTTAAGAGTTACCAATATTTATTATATTAACTTGTGCGATTTGTGTGGGGTAAGGTGGCAATTGAAACCATGACAATTCCGTTCATTTTATAAAACTCATATGCTACCAGATATCACATTTGAGAAGTACAGGATCATCAGGCATAGTCTTTACATTACCACTTGATAAACACTCCGTCATCCATCCGTCCATTGGTTGTGCACTTGTACGATGCTCCTGGAAAGCCACCAACTTAAAGTTAGGGATTCATTCGCTCTCTATGAAAGAATGAACATTGGTGGGACAAACACATCAGCAGCACTCATGGAACGTGACACTGTTACATTTTTCTCTCTCTCGTTACTTGTTGGAAACTACAACGTACGGCAGAAAAACCTTTAATAGCGCTAAACAGTTTCCTTTGGTAGGAAGTAATTATATTTTACTGTAAACAAAAACAACTCAAAGAATTTTTATTTATTGGGTATAAAGGAATATAACATTAACATAAAACTAAAACGTAAAATTAAAACACTCACTAACAGCAAATGTATGTTTCTCCAACCATATTTTTGAATTAAAGCTGTGTTACTGTGAACAAAACAAGCTCAAAGAAACAGTTTCTTTGACTGTACAAAAACATTTAACGGATTTTATTAGTGGTTAGGTGAGACAGTGCAGTAAGTGTTAACCCATAAACAATTTAGAAAGATGCAAATCATAGTCACCATTTATTTTTCTTGTCGCTTATTAAAAACAGCATTTCTCCCCAGCAGAGGAGTATTCCCAGTGACCGGAATCTGGAAGATTTTTGCTGTTTCACGAAGTGGTGTTCCGTCTGCAACAGATTCATTGCATTCTTCAGATCGTTGAACTGTCAGTATCCACTTTCTTGTGGTTCTCTGCTTAGACCTTGGCATCTGAAAATTAAATACTGTACTTGAAATTATGTAAATAATAGATGCAATAACATTATCTCTATCACATACGTTATTTTAAATTTATTCTATAATAAAGTTTGTTTCGGGATGGCGGACTTTCTCGACATTCATAAATTTATCTTTGCCTTTATCCGTCACATTTTTATAGGCCTAACAGAACCCCAAATTTATCTCAACAACCAACGAGTTATAATTTCTTTTAAATAGAGGCTGCCTAAAATAAATTAAAAAAAAAAACATTTTGCAAGCAAAGGTTAAACATACACTGTTAACAACATTCCCTGAAATTTCTCACAAGTTCATGATTTCGTTACTAACTTAAAATTACTTGGAACACCCCGGCATGACATGGTTTCAAGTTCGTATTCGTTGTGTCATATAAAACCACGAGGGGTAATCCCGAACATCTGCAGGGTAATGCCCAACATATGTTCTCCATTACCCCACAATTTTCTTTATTTCAATTTAGAGTTTTTACAGGGTTGCAGGTGGTATTAGCTAATTGTAATGGAAATAGTTCACAACTGTGCCTGAAGAATGGTCTTTCACGTAGTGGAATAGAATAAAGCACATGCATAACAGAAATGTACGTACTTCTTATGGAGTGAATATAGAAACATAGGTCGAAACACTGGAAAATATACGAATTTCTGCCATGCATTAAACGCAACACCAGACTACTGCCGGTATGTCGAGGTCAGTTTGCTTCGACGGATGCTAGATAGCTCCCCCATTCAAAGAGCGCTAGCAGGTCTCATAACTCCTGAGCTCCTGTATCACCCGGTATTACCCACCAGTTCGAGATTTCTCCACCAGCCACATAAGCGTGTGTGTGTGTGTGTAATATATATATAAAATTACTTGTGTGTTTGACCCTCCTCACATACAACATCCGCATTAACGCATACCTAATTTTTTGTCAAAGGAAAACATACAAATCAGCATTCGTTTTCGATGAAAACGTTTCACGAAACACATCCGCTTCTTCCTCCACCAGAAACAAAAATCAGCAAGCATCACGACGCATCATCACCTGAGGACGGGTACATTACGCAGCTTCCAAACAGTGAATTTTATTGTTTACTGTTTTTTGTTGAATATGTGATTTTGCTTGCTTTTATCGTTAAAGTTTATCCTTGTAGTTTTTTCCATGACAATTGAGGTTTATTTATTAATTTTGTGCTTAAGGTAAAGGCACCGATTATGAGATCCTCCCCAAATATGAGACCCCAGGCGTTCAGAGCCGGGAGCTACTGAAATCTAACAGGCAATACGCGAACTCGGTGACGGACACGTTTCCTCGCTTGGGTAGCATCGCCATTAGCGAGCGACTCTGCAATCAAGTGCTGTAACGGATTTAGGGTTTTATGAGTTATAGAGTTTTGCGACGAGATAACAGCAACGGCTTGCTTATAAATCAAGGCAAGGATACATGTTTTTACATACATACACACTGATTGTCATATAGGTGAGCTGTTCTGTGCATATTAATGTGATATCTCTGCATGTATTTTGCATCTGCAACACCATGGTTTCTGTTGTTGAAATTTGTGTACTGTTATGAGACCCACGTGGTTGCCTTTTATGAGATACAGTCTCATTTAAGAACCGGGTCTTATATAAAGAGTTACTACCAAATAACATGTATTGCATTTAAACATTAAATTTTTCTATAATAATCGTTTTTGTTCAATACAAAACCAACATTACTATAGACTAAAGTAATTCAATTGCTTCGTATCAAATGTATAGCAATATAATTTCGTTATTAACAAAGTGTATTAATATGACACATTTGATACGTTAAAATGTTTTTAAAATAACAAATCAGGGCATAACTTACAGTATTTAATGCTTATAATTACATATTGACTTGAGTTTATAATAAACTTGCAAATCAATGTTTTATTTTTATATGTAACGTGGCCGAAATCCCAAAAGGAAGAAATGGGGCAAAGTGCAGATAATCCTAGCATTCAAATCTGTACAAGCAAGTAGTATGGGCTACAAGTCTGCAGCGAAACAGTTTGGTGTACCAAAAAGCACAGTGGAAAGGTATGTGAAAAATTCTGAATCACGTTCTGATGATTTAGTATATGTGCCATTAGGAAGAAGGCCTGTACTAAGCTGGAAACTAGAAAATGAACTCGTAGAATATTGTTGAAATGTATAAAAGGTTTTATGTGTTGACTAAGAGCGATATTAAAAGGATGGCCTTCCAACTAGCCATTGCTAATGGTATTAAACTTCTATTTTACGAAAAAAAATTAATCAGCTGGGAAGAAATGGATGAATTGTTTTTGAAGCGTCATTCAGTTGTCTTTAAGAATTCTCCAAGGTATTTATCATGACAGAGTAAATGGTTTCATTCCTGAAAATGTGAAAAACTTTTCTGAGCTGTATGAACCAGAATTTGACAAAATTAAAGGACGTCCGCACATGTTGTACAGTGTTGATGAGACTTTGGTAACTGTGGTACAGCATAGAGCTGTAAAGTTAATATCTCTGAAAGGAAAACAAGAAGTGCCTGCACTGACATCAGCAGAGAGAGAAGGTCACTCATTACCGTCATTACTTGCATGAATGTTGTTGGTTATGTTGTCCCTCCATTGATAGTGTGTTCAAGGAAGAATATGAAAGTAGAACTCATGTTGGTGCACCTGCTGGTGCTGTTTGGGCGTGCCACACTTCAGGATGGATCCAAAGTGATTTGTTCAACAAGTGGTTTGTTCATTTTATTGAATTCACTAAGCCATCACTTGAATATCCTGTTATTCTGGTTCTTGATGGCCACTATTCACACACGAGAAATATATATGTGATAATATTGGCTAGAGAACACCATGTTTCAATAATTTGTATCCCTCCTCACATTTCACACAAAATGCAGACACTAGATGTTGGCTTCTTAAAGCCTTTCAAAGCCTATTATGATTCAGAAATACTGTCTTTACTAAGAAAAAACCCTAATCGTATTGTAACACCACTTTTGATTGCAAAGTTGTTCAGCGCAGCATACCAATGGGCTGCAACAATGGAAATAGCAGTTAATTCATTCCGCAAAACAGGACTGTATCCATTGAACAAAAACGTGTTTCGTGAATGTGATTTTGTTATTCATAGCTGTCAAAAAATGCCTAATCTAGATGATGACACCAACCGAACTGTAATTATAGACACTTCATACGGCACATATTTTAGTGCAGGACATTGTAATGATCCCCCTGTTCTGCATATGGTTCTGATGCAGGGACTTCTGATGCTCGGCCTACTCTGCCAATGGACATCGCACATGGCAGCCATTCTAGTGCTCACACTTAACTTATGTTGGGCACAGCAAGCAACAAACTTTGCTAATACAAGTTCGGGCCCTTCAAGTGTAAAGCTTCCTGTCTCACCAAAATACATAAAACTACTTCCAAATCTTTCAGCGGGGCCACGAAGTCGAAGAGACGGTAAAGCATCTTACAAATTCAATCTCCTGAAGAGTTTGTAAAGAACTACGGAGGCAAAGAATAAGAAAGAAGCTGCAGCAGAATCTAAAACGCTGTTAAAAAGAAACCTTTGACCAACACATCAAAGTCAAGAAGTTGCAAAAGAGGATTAATGGACAGCTGTAACAGCGACGAATATGGCGATGATTTCGACATATCAGATAGCTCTGTTGAAGACAACAACGATGCTGAGTGCCTCTTCCGTGGATGCATATTTTCAGACGACAAACATGGCGGACAGTGGCTACAGTGCGCTGTGTGCTATCGTTGGGTTCATTAACACTGTGGTGCCACTGACCTTCACTTTGTCTGCCCTCAGTGCCGAAAGAGGGTAAAAAAATAGTGTCTCATATTAGGAACCTTTTTTATTCCTAAAAAAGTGCAGCGTTTTGTTTCTTTTTATCAGAGGACGTAAATAGTTTACCTTAAAACAAATAGTATGTATTGCATTTTGAATTCAAATATATTGCACTTGCTGGTTACCGAAAAGAAGGAACGATATTACAATGTCAAGTATGCGATTGTGTAATTTACTTTACTTGAAAGTCGATGCAAACAACTTGATTAATAAATGAAACTTATTTTTGCCAACGATTTTGGTCACGGAAGTCGACCACTCTTTTATTCCTGAAATCTGTTAAACACATGGATACAAACCGACGTATAAACGCAGACTTGGAAGCAGTCAACGCCATTCCTTAAATGCAAACGGTTTCTTCTCATACAAAAAAGCGATTTTAAATATTTCCTCGTAGGAGCGTTTTTTAGACAATTCTATTACGCGTGAAAACAGCGAAAAACGCAACACTTATTCAGTGCTCGTGGTATTGCAAATTTTATGAACTGTCACGAAGACCATGATCTTTAAAAGTTAAGATGGTCTCCCGACACAGAAAGGATCTAAGATGAGATTTTGAGGTTAAGGAAAATAAAAAAACACGTACTGCGTGTTATAAAGAACGTCCATAATAACAGCATAAAATAAAGATCTATAATGTACAAGAAAAGTATTCCGTGCCGTTAGAAACAAACTAAGTGAAGTGTTTGTTTTTTGCTTTCTACAATTTTTTTCCATTTTTGTTTTAAAACGTGGAATTAAATTTTGCACGTAACTCTGAATACTTTATTTCGTTCGAATTAAGGTTTATGGAGCCGTACCGTCTTAAGTACAAACATAAATATTTTGAAATTTAATTGTTTTTATTAAAATATATTTTTACACTATAACTAAGTAAGGTAGAACTAAATAAATTGCTTTCCCCTATCCCTGGCTATAAATTGTATTTGCTGGTCCAAAGCATTGGTGAGCAGTACTGAGAAACTCTTGTCCAACATATGCTAGTGCTTAGAGACTCTCACCCCCTTTACGGTCGCAGCATCGGCAAGAAAAATGGCTAACCAAGACAACTCTACTTGCTTAATGCCAAACAATGTAATGATTTACTGTAACTGCGACAGTGCGACCTCGTATGTTACTACCACAAAGAGAGTATACGCTGTAGACAGAGCATGCTTGCATAAATACTTTCTTTGAAGTTTTGATACATTCATTGCAACTTAAGTGAGATTCAACTGGTAATATATTCTGGTTACGCAAAATAATTTTTTTTTTATAAAAGCTAGAGTAAGTATGTTGGATAACTGAGCACTTGCTACTTGACCACGTGATCTTGACAGCTCTGCTGGCGATGTATGAGACAATGCATGTGTATTTCAAGAGGGTGTAAATAAGAGTATACGTAATTAACGGTTAAATGAGGATTAATGCAAGACCTGCAAACGATCTATTTTTATGCTTAATTTGTATCCTTTCATCATACATAAAATTAACGTCGCCTCAGGTAGAATCATCTGATTTATTGTGTTCATCAAATATAAGTGTAAAATGGGAAATAAATGTGTTTTTTAATAATTATTAGGTTAAGTAAAAACAATTAGATTTGGTAGTCACAAGTTATATCAATCTTTAAAATTTACGTTAAGACTTGGAAGTACGAGGGTGGGACAAAAATGTTGTGCAATGTCTGTAGAATTTATTTCAATCAACTTGCAGAAAAGACAAACAAATAATTTGTCAAAATAATCTGCTTGATTTTCAATACACCTTCTCCATATGTCAAAAAGCTCCCATATTCCCTCGTTACACCGTAAAGTGATATGTATAGGCTACGTTGTGAGTCACAAATTCACCGGCATCGTGCGTTAATTTATAGGCAGTGCCACGGATGATTTGCAAATGATTTGCCACATATAACACTGAGAGTCATTTATTAAACAAAATTATTTCATATTGGCATTCAATGTTGTCATCAGTCGTGGACGTGAACTGGGGTCTGGCACCTTTAAGGTAGACACTTGAACGACCTTTCTTGAATTTTCGGTCGATTCATAGACACTTATTCGCGATAAAACACTTTCACCAATATATGCATACCGTCCTTGATACTTATCGGCAACAGACACATCCTACCACTACAAAAACGCATCATGGAACGTTGCTCTTCTTTCGTGCAGTTCACAAGTGGGGAAGCCATTGTTTCTCGCACCGCAGTTAGAAATGAAATAAAGTTACACAACCTCACACCAACATCAATGGGGACACAGTGACCTTGAACGGAAAGCGCTGCTATGACAGTGCAACCAACAGACGTTTAACAACGGGTGTGCAAATAATTCTTGACTCACCTTCGTACTTTCCCAACGTTATTGCCAACTTGATTTAAAGCACTCCAGTGAGTGTGCTCGTAAAAATTTGTGGAGCTACGGGAAGTAAATTTTTTTTTTTCGAAGGTTGCTTTTTAAAGTGCTCAATAAACCGCGAACCAGGTACTCCTTTAAAGGCCCTGTCACACTTTCAAATTTTCACCTTTAAATATACCTGACAATTAAATTTGAGGGCGAAATTTGCCCATACAATTTTTTCTTCCAACAAAGTTAGTCAATTCTTGAATGTGTTTAAAAATGTCACACTGTGGTTTTTTTTTTTACTTGGAGGATCTAGTCTGAATATTTATTTAAAAATTATTTTGGTAGTAAAATACTGCTGTTGTGTTTCCAAGCAGTCAGTGAATTACAGGTAGGAATGTTACGATTGTTGTAATCTATTATCACTTCTTTACTCAATTTTGATTTTATTTATCACATATTTCTTGCACAACGAAATTTAATGCATCTAAGTTCTTAATATAATGTGAAATATTCACTTAAAATAGCATCAACGCCCAGACAGTTTCTATACTAATTAATTATCTTCATGGTTTCCCGCAATTGTTCGCCATTTTAAAATTTCGTGACGTCGAAAACAGCTATTTTCACAATGCACGATTCTCATTGGCTAAACCCGTCAAACATAAAAAAAAAAAAAAATTAGAACCGACCCAATTTTCAAATGTTTGGTGGAAAGTGGAGCCATCTAACTTTTTCAGACAAATATGGTGGCGTTTACGATGTTTCGGCGTAGTCACAACTGTACAACTTTATTTTACCAAACCTACTGTAAGCAGTTTGACGGAAAAATTTGACGGTGTGACAGGGGCTTCATAGTTGTGGTGCCTCTGATGGCCTAAATGTGCAAAGAGCTCTCCGCTGACGGCGGTGTTGGACTGTGTGTCCGCAGATCGGAGACCAGATCCTGGAGGTGAACGGCCAGTCCTTCATGGAGGTGACGCACGACGAGGCCGTCAACCAGCTCAAGTTCCACAAGAGGATGACCTTACTGGTGCGCGACGTGGGTAAGGTGCCCCACTCCTGCACTGCATATGACGACCTCCCGTGGGACTCCCACAGCCCCGGGTGAGTGCACGGTGTTGTTTTCTGCATATTCCCCCGCCACTATCCACGAGTCACTTTATAAGTTTACTGTTGGAGTGCGGCACTTTTACACACATTCAAGAAGAGTTAGAAGTTAGTCACCTATAACCACCACTTTCGAGAATACCAGTTATGTTGGTCTATTTATTCCCATGTAACACTGTACTATTAGTAGCGCCACGAGTATTTGGCGGATTCATACGACGCCACGATAAACGTCAAGCACTTCCAGTATTGTAATTGGACCGCCGTACTTTAGACACTGTGTATCACTGTGTAAACGTGAACCAGAAATAAACAACAGATTGACCGTGTCATGGACACTGTTAAGCCAAGGCTTCGCACTATGAAGCAGTAGCCAACAATGGACAAATGATAGTGGCTCGAGTACATATAGGACTGTGAAGTCTAGCCTGCTGGCATATCAGTTCGTGAAATTTTCTGGGGTCTATCCATTGGACCAAACTTCACCGTGCACACTTACTGTATTGTACAAAGTTCGTTACTGGCCAGTTGTAAGCCAATATAATAAAGAGTTTCCAGTGTACCAATGAAATGTTCCTTCTTAGGTAACATGGCGTTTATACCTTCTGTTCTTGTGAATCACTGTGTTTTCTCTCACGTTGGGCTGATGTAATCAGTATTTAATTACTAAAACGCATAAACATAATAAAAATGACACCAGTTGTTCCACAGCCTTACAATATATACAGTATTTTTAATGTTGCGCATAAACCAACAAGAAGTTACTGATATAACTAATAAGCTTCTTTCCCCAACATGGGTACAATTACTTTTTAAATAATTTCACAAACGCTGAGTTGGTAGGTAGTGTGAGTGAGTGAAGAGATTTGGGCGGCTCTTAACATCGAGGTCTTGAGAGCCGATGAGGGTGAAGTGAGGTGAGCATGGAGCAGCGCCGGAGTGAAAGGGCGAGAGAAACGGTAGATCCCCCAGAAAACCCGCCGACCAGCAGCATCGTCCGGCACGATTCCCACTTGCAAAAATCTGGATTGAACATGCCGGGGATTTAACCCCTGTTCGCCGTGGTGGGAGACGGGCAGTCTAACCCTTCAGCCACAGTGACCCATTGTTAGGTAGGACTTGTTGTCTTGTTGAGAGCAAGAGATGAAACCAGAAACATATGCAACAGTAGTGGGAAAATTATACACACATAGCTTACTTAGAACTTTAACCCAGAAAACCTCGTACCATGAGCTAGTGTGCAATCAACTGCATTACGGAGGTCGGATTCAAACATCAACTTCGAATTTAATCAGTCTAATGTTTCGAGTGATAGGGTTTACTAACATAAAATATTTACAGGGACATCATTTTGAAAATAAGTGACTAAGCCACTTAAAACTCGTAAGTTTATATGGCCTCCGTAAGCGTTAATTGTGTGGAGAATTTGGTGAAAATAGGTTTATTGGTCTCTGAGATATAGCATTAGAACTCCATACTTTTCATGTGATGATCTTTATAAATGGAGGACAAAAAAGTTATGTATTAGCTCATTCGATTATTGTATACTGCCCTTATGCAAAGTTAAGTTAAAATCTATAACATAGTCTCATAGATATAGCACATTAATTAAATGCTAAAATTATTTTACAGCCACCATTTTGAAAACAAGTGTCTGACATACCTGAAACATATCATTTAACATCATCTGTAGCAGTACTGCTTGTTTGCAAAATTGGAATTGATTTCATGGTTTCAACGATATAACATTCTAAGTTCAGATGACTATATGACCGCGATTTCTAAAATAAGTGTCTGACATATCTAAAACAAATAATTTAACTTCATCTTCAGCAGTATTACTGGTTTGTCAAATTTGGTATGAATCGGTTCTTTGTTTGCCGAGATATGACATAAAAACTTTGTTTATTAATGTGGTGCTATCTTACCAAAATTGCTGACATAAGTGTCTATGTGTTAGCATATATGATGCTTGTGATAGATACTATCAGCGTAAAAACATTTGGTCGCAAATGGTTAAATGGTGTAGCAGATATACCAAATAAACGTAACATATTTGTATGGCCCCCATTTTGAAAATAAGTACCCAATCAAGTTTCATCTCTTAAATTTACCTGAGCTGTTATAGTATTATTTACATGCCAAATTGGGTGAGAACTTCTTTGATAGTTTTCGAGATATGTGATATCAAAATTTTTTCATTTGGTGCTATCTTCCAAAAGAGTGGACTAAAATCAATATATTCTTTTCAAAATGTATTTCTTGCATGATGCTCTGTCAGCATACGAAATTTGGTTTAAATAGGTCGAATGGTTCCCGAAATGACATATAGACCTTAATATTAAAATGGTCACCATTTTAAAAGTAGGTACCAGGCGTGATTCAAAACTATAAAAGTCAGGTGTCCTTACTAAGTTCTATATATGTACCGAGATTGGTGAAATTCTGTTGGCACGTTCAAAAATTGAAAAGAGAGGACACACACGCACAGACACACACCTACACATTCCATACACACAGACAGGAAAATGATATCATAAGCCTTGCTTTCGTTCGGAAAGTAGGCTAAAACCAGTGGCACCAAGAGAAAACTTCATACATGAATATTGATATTAACACATTGAACTTTCCTTTAGTTAAATTTATCACAGTACATAATGTTAGCTGCACGCTTTTTTGTCTGTTGTGAAATGTAGTCGGCATGTATTAATATTATTTTGACGTGAAATAACAAAAATCTTTCAAGGTTAACTATATTGAAGAAGTTACCTACGAGGGTGGGAGTTTTAAAAACTCCCATACTAAGCAATGCTTACATCAGCAATGGTCCATCAATGCACCTCTTCGCAGTCATCAAATTGCTTACGGATGGCTACCCATACTGTCGTCAGCAATGTTTATAGGTTATCTTTTGGTCGGTGATGGAATACAGCTGGTAATCTATTTATGAACCATTTCTCTCAACCATTAATTTCATTTCCGTCAACATTCCATTAGCATGATATAAATGGTATTGCGAATATCCCGTGACCAGCAGTTAACCATAACAGGGCCAAGTGTTAAATCATATTTTCTGGACCAGCAGTTACACATAAATGCCATCAGTAAAACCACAGTTGGTCGCCTTTGTCTTGCTTTATGGGCGCGGAGTGATCATCCAACCACTCGGTCACAACATGGAAACGATGGGTCGGTACATAGCCCTGATGTAGGTACAGATCATCTACAGGTAGCTGCAGGCACAAAAAATGGGTGCACATGATGTGCCAGCAGCGGTGAGGGGGATGAAGATGCTATGTTATAAATCAACAAATATGTATTATCCTCGGTTGTTTATCGAGTTTAATGACGTAATAATCATGAGTAAAATCAGGAACACAAAAAGTGGCCAGTAGTATGGTAAACTTCGTTCTGGGTCAGCATCTGTGGGAATAATCGGGGCTCCAGTCGCCGCCATCGTGTTTCCAACCGCCATATTGTTATCAATCACCGTTTTGTTTTTAATTTTCATATTTTTTCTGGCACTATCTCAGTTCCAATTTCTATCTTGTTTCTTAATTACTCACATACACACAACCACCATCTCGCTTCTGGCCGACATATTGTTTCCAGCCAACATCGTGTTTCTGGCCACCGTCTTGTTTCCGACCACCATATAGTATTTTATCACTACTACCACCTTACATGACATTATCGTCGCTTACCCACCAGGCGAGCTGTCGGTAGCACCTCTCTTTCATGGTCAGTCATTTCGAGTCCACCATTTTGGACTTAGTTTATTACTTGCTGTATGCTTCATTCTTGAATTCACTAGCCTATTTTCCGAAGGAAATAAAGGCTTATGAGATCACTTTACTTTGAGTGTGTCTGTTTGTGTATGAGTGTGTGTATGTGCCTGTGTGTGTGTCTGGGCATGATTATGTCTTCCATTTCAATTTTTTAATGCATCAACCGAATTTGACCGACCTCGGTACACATATAGTACTAAGTATGGACACCTGACATTTATAGTTTTCGACCATGCCGGGCACTTAATTTCAAAATGGCGGCCATTTTCATATTTAGTGTGATATGTAATATCTCGGAAACAATTCAACTGATTTAAACCAAATTTTGTACGCTGACAGACCAAGGTATATGCATTGAATCCAGAGGTGAATATGGTCATTGGTCAGCAATTTTGGAAGATATCTCTAGCGAAAAATAAATCTTTTATAGTATATCTCGAAAACTACTCAACCAACGTTCGCAACATTTGGCATGTCAGTAATACTCTAATAAGGCAGGTTAAGCAGTAAACATTACAAGGCGCTTATTTTCAAAATGGTGGTTATACAAATAGTTTAGGTTCATTTGGTATAACTACCATACCGTTTGACCAATTTAAAACAAATTTTGTACGCTGACAGTACCTATTACAAGCGTCATATAAGCCAAACAACAACTATTTCTGTCCGCCATTTCGTAAAAAAGCGCTACATGAATTATTATAGTTTTTGTGTAATATATCGGGAAAAAATTGACAGATTCCTACCCAATTTTGCAAACAGCAGTTGATAATTATGAATATGTTTCAAGTATGTCAGACACTTATTTTCGAAATGGTGGCCACCTAGCAATTTTAGCATAGTTTGCTATATCTTCAAACCATTTAATTAAATCAAACTTAACTTTTTATGCTGTGTTTATATAAGAAAAATCAAATGCGTCTTCATGGAGCCTATTTTGTCTTGCATTTTGTAAGATAAATTAAAAGTTTCGTTATATCTCGAGAAACGATTGACCGATTTTTACCAAATATGGCAAAACAAGTAGTACTGTAGTGGGTAATGTTGGCTGGCATATTTAACGTTTGTCAGACTAATATTTTCAACATATCGGCCATAGAGTTATTTTAGTTTTATATGTTAAATCGTAGAAACAATAAACTAATTTCAATATTACAACCATCAAATTTGTACACACAAAATATGTTTTGTCCACCATTTTGTCAAATAGCATTACATGGAAAATAAAAATTGTGCGATATATCCGAAAATCAACAGATTTATTCAAAATTTGGCAAACAAGAAGCAGTAAGGCAGGCCATGTAAACTGATAAACTTCCAGAGGGTCAGACATACATATTTTCAAAATGGTGGTCATATTTTAGATCAAAATGTTTGTATTTACGAAACTACAAAAAATCTACGTAAATTTGTATGCTCCTTTTATTACCTATATCAATCAAAGTTTTCTATTTAAACATAATTTCTGTGCCATTTTGAAAGATAGTCCCACATTAAATAATACAGGCGAAGAAATTTACTGCAGTAGGCTATATTATTTAACATATTTCAAGAGTCCAAGTATCTTATTTTCTGAATGGCACCTACACAAACATTTAAGATGAATTTGCTATATCTGCAAACATACATAAATGATTTAAATTTAACTTTGTATATTATATCTATGACAATCATAGAATTTGGTAATATATAAACTTTTTGTTCTTCTTTTATGAAGGACGTCACACAAACAATGCAGGTTTTATGCCATAGTTCGAGGATCAATCAACTAATTCATACCTAAATTTAACGCAAGTATTGCTACAGTGGGGTATGTAAATTAGCATGTGTTTTGTGCGGCAGACATGTTTTAGTGGGGTTTACATAAATAATTTAGATAGATATGTTATATTTTTAAAAAATTTCAACATAATTAAACTAAATTTTTTGTACAAATAGTATTAATTAGAAGAATAATTTATGCATACAGAGATCCTCCTTTGCCGGATTTTTTGCACAGTAGTGTCAGGTGAGTAAAATGAACGTTATGCATTAGTTGTGGAATAATTCAACTAATTAACACAAAATCTTGCACACCGACAGAAGACTATGTAAAATTACATGACCTAAATGGGGTCAGACACTAATTTTTAAAATGGCAGCCATATACATATTTTGATATATTTGGCATATGTATACATTTAACAATTTAACCAAGTCCAACCAAATATTTTAGGCTGACAGTATTTATTAGACGTATTGTATAAAGAACATTTTGAAGCAATTTTCTAAGATAGCGCCGATTAAGAAAATAAGGTTTTTATGCCTTATTCCCGGTAGCAAGTAACCGATTTCCACATAATTGTTCACACAAATGGTGGTATAGTAGGCCACGTTATGTGTTTTTAGTGGCTCACACACTAACTTTCAAAATTATAGCCGTGTAAATATTTCAGGTCAGTGATCCCTATAATTCAAAACATTAGACTGATTACATCCGAATTTGATGCTCTGTATCTATATCTGTTATGCAGTTTATTGCAACTTAGATAGTTTAGTTTGACGAGTTTTTCTGAATTCGAATCCCGGGTAAATCACTCGTGTATTTAGTTGGTCATGGTACTTATTCGCATGTTTCTGGTTTCATCTCTAATGATATTGCTGTTAATGACACGTAAACTCCTACCTACCATCTAGGATTTTAGAACTTTGATACCCGCCCAATACCATGGTTTATAAGTAGGTATTGATTCTGCTCTCGGCGTAAGGCGCTAGCAATGGATGCTAACCCTCAGTGTTAGGGCATAGGAATATGTTGACGTTACTATCCCTAGGTCCAATTTACCAAATAAATTCACCTTCTTTGCGAGTTAACATATGTCAGTTTTATTTATGCTTAACAGCGTCACTTCTACATGAACACACGAGACAACTCTCCCCTCCCCCTTTTCTACGTATGCTACGTATGGCTTGACGCGGCGATTTGCGTCGTGGGGAGCAAGATTCTTCATACTTCCTGTATGACTCTACTTATCTGATTCGAGGGGCTGGACTTCTCTCGGCCGGTGACCTCTGGACCCCTTCGTCACTCAGTAGGCAGACTGGTACGTCTGGGATGACACAGGTCCTCCCGATCGGCGTTGGCGTCTCGACACCTTCTCGAACTCGTTCCTCCTGACTTCGATCCGCACTCCTAGATTCCCGTCGGCCGACTGCCGTTGGTGTCTCGAGTCCTTCTCTCGGACTCGTCCCGGATCCACTCCGCACTCCGCGCTTCACGTCGGCCAATTGCCGTTGGCATCTCGATGCCTACTCTCGTACCGGCTCTGCTCCACACACCTAGCTTGATGTCCTCCGACTGATGTTGACGTCTTGATGCATTCTCGCGAACTCGTTTCTCCCGGCTCCGGGCCACACTCCTTGCTTGACGACGTCTGACTGATCCGTTCCTTCCTCTCTCTCGTGGTTTTGTATGCTCATTCGCCATATTAAATTTGCATCCCCTCTGCACGTGGCCGCACTGACCGCCGCGTCCCCTGAGTCGTAAAACATGTGTTCGGCGCTCCGGCTATCCGCACGTGGCCCAGCGTCGTCCCTTGCTTCTGGCATAGACATTTATTGTTCTGCACTGCACGTGTTCGGACCCTTGGTGGTCCCTTGGTTGGCGCACGTGTTTCTTCCACTGCCTCCGGATATCGCGCTGCTATTATTCTGGCCCGCTCGCCAAAAGCTCTCATTATTTATTGCGGTAGCTGACTCGGGCGAGACGCCACTGCCAGTGTGAGCTTGCGTCCCCTTTTCAGCTGCGAGACGCAGCTGCTACGCCTCATGTTCATTCCGCGTCGGGATCATGGCGTCATTCTTTGAGCACACTCGCCCAACCCTTAATATTTATTGCGGTAGTCCGCCTGCGAGTTTCGCCACAGTGTGCCTTCTGATGAACCAATATCTTTCGGGACGCAGGATGCGTCAAATTCCCCACCGGGCGTTGCATCAGTTCAGTGGCATGCTGTGGTGTGGCTTCTCCTGTTCTGCTTCCGACCTAGTTAGGGGCGGAGAGGGGCAGCCCCCCCTTCCACTACTCTGTCGCGCGGCACTCCGCACTTCGCGCTATTGGCCTTGCATCCCCGTCCGATTCCGTATTGTTAATGGGAAAGTTATGGCTTACCGCGTCACATACCAGTTTGTAAGGGTTAACAGCCTCTTACAATTCGCGAGCCGGCAAACCCTGGGGAAAAGATTTCTACCTGCTCCTGATCCTCAGGGAGTGTTGGTAAAGGGGGGGGGGTTGTATGAGCACTAAGTAAATTGACAAAAAAATACAAACAGAATAAACCCTGGTTACATTGCACCTTCTCTTACATCATTACTACTAATTACACTGGTTCATTACACACTATGTTCTTACATCATTACTACTACTTACACTGGTTCATTATACCCTCTGTTCTGCTGTACTACCTGACCTGTGCAGGCCAGGGTAATTTTTACTGAACAGTTTCTCATTGAACAGTTGCAAACAGGTTATGCGAGTACGGTTCTCTTACCACTTAAAAACAACCCTGTTATCTTATGAGCCTCCCTGCCGCTCTACACAAGACGTCTGACGGTGGGCAAAGATAAGCAACACTGATCCTAGCGGCAAAATAAACACACCTTATTTAAGGGGCTGGTAGGCCTCTCAACAAGAAAACTTCCTGGCGGCCTTTTACACACTCTTACTCGGGTGGCCAACACACACATATTTTTATCTCGGCTGAAGGCTTAAATCTCTAATTCTAACTCATATTACACTAGCAAATATCGGTCACTTAACACCAAGCAAACCTGCGGTAGACAATATATAATCATCGATAAACAATAATAACAACACTCAAACCCATTGGGAAATCACTGGTAAACAATTCGTAACTTCGGTAAACAAAACTGGTAAACACTACTCGTAAACAATGTGTTATCTCGGTAAAAAGTAAAAGAACTGTTGATACACAGTGATAAACAACAAAGTAAACACTGGCAAACAAGGCTATGATGAATTGAACTTTGGTACAACGAGACAGACGTCCTGCATCTTTTGTTGCGGACTTGTGAGTGGTCTTACTGCGCGTGCTTGCACACATAATTACACTATAAAATTGACTCGATAACTGGGCTGAAGGCCTCTGAACACTTCGCACTTGCGGTTTTGAAATTAATGAAATTAATCGGTCACTTTGCACTCGGTAAACAAAATATTTTCATGCTGCACTGTCTCGCCTTCGTTGCTGTATAGGGGGGCGGGGGTGGTGGTAAACACTTTACCTGGTGTTGAATGTCTTCTGGGGCCCTGGACTAGGCGGGGACTGGAGAAGTTCCGTCGCTTGTTTACTTCCGGCTGGCTGGCTGGAAGAAGACCACCTCGACTCTCCACGCTCTGTGGACCTGGACAGCCTGCTGTGGGAGAGGGGAGGTCCCCCTTCCATCTCTCGTTCAGTTGACATCTCCAGGCTGCTGTCTCGTCCCGCAGATTGGTTGTGTTCTCCATGGTACTGCCTCGCCGCGCTGATGTTTGCTGGGTTCGACTCTCTGCCGATATAGCTCCACTTTCTTCCTTCTTCCTCTCACTTTCTCCGCGCCCAATTCTCGCCTGTGCCAGGCCTATTCGCTCGCCGGGCTTCACTCGTCTCTTCGCCTGTCTGCTTCACATGGGTATCCCCGCACACGCTAGAGTTTCTGCTAGCGCTCTCCTGCCTCTTTCATCTCTCGTCGGCGTCCTTTTTATCTTGCTTAGTCTTCTTCACACGCTGCTTCCCGTGCGCGCTAAGTTTCGCGGCGCTCAGGCCTTCTGGCTCTTATAACTGTGTGCACCTCTACTCGTGCGCGCTATTGTTTATTTATCTTTGGGCGCTTTCTGCGCAATTACACTGGGTTTATTTTGCATCTTGCTTTTCCCTTATCTCGCAGATTCTGTACCATACAGTGAAACTATTTTTCCAGCCCTTTCTCTGCCGCTCATCCGAGTGGTCTTACGACAGGCGGAAATACTGGCATACTTGTTCGGAAAATGTCACTATTCACCATCCAGGGAATTAGTACTTACTTTTTCCTACTTTATTCTTTCACAGGCGCTCCAGTTACTGTAATTTGTCGGCACAGTAGTTACCTGTCCGCCTGATCCCACGTCCTTTTCACCATCCAGTGAAAGTGACCTCCTTCCTTCGCTTTAACTCCCTTTGCTGCTACGTCTTTCGCCCGCTCCCGGCTCCTTTTTCGCTCCCGTTCGCTAATTTCTGCTCCTCGATTCGTCTACTCTCCTCTCGCGTTCTCCCTTCGGTCTCTTCGATACTTCGCTAATTTCGTCCGCCCATGCTTCCTCGTCGTTTGTCGGCGCAGTAGTTACCTGTCCGCTTGACACCACGTCACTCCCACCATCCAGTGAAAGTGACCCCATTTCTTCGCTTTAACTCCCTTCGCTGCTACTTCTTTCGCCTGCTTCTGGCTCCTTTTTCGCTCCCGTTCGCTAATTTCTGCATCTCGCTTCGTCTCCTCTCCTCTCGCGTTCTCCCTTCGGTCTCTTCGATACTTCGCTAATTTCGTCCACCCATGCTTCCTCGAAGTTATGCTCGCCATTTATTGCCCGCCCTTTAGTAGGCTGTGGCCTATGGTTTCGCTAATCTCTCTTGGTTCTCCCGCCTCACTCTCTCGAACCTGCACCTCCCACTCATACTCGTTAGTTCCTTGGCTACCTGCTTCGGTAATTGGGACTCTTAAGGTAGTATTACTGGACGCCACGGGGTGTTTTGTCATAGACTCCCTGAAGTCCATGTTAAGCCGAGCTAACTCGTTAAAGGTGTCCCGCTTCTCTAGGGTTTTCGCTCTCCGCCTTTCTTCTAAATTCCGCGCACGCCTGCGGCCTGCCATCCTTGTCTGGTTTATTACCTCGTTCCCTTCTCGGTTCTACTTTCGATAATGGACACCACGGGTTTAATATTATGACTACCTGAAGTCGTGAATGTGCTAGCTGCTCTGTCAGGGCGAGATCCCTGGTACTAAGACTGTTCTTGCCTCTGTCTATACAGACTTCAGCATGCCCATTATGTTGGGCACCGAAAATTTGATACCCACCCAATGCTACGGTTTATAAGTAGGTATTGATTCTGCTCTCGGCCTAAGGCACCAGCAATGGATGCTAGCCCTCAGTGTTAGGGCGTAGGAATATGTTGTTGTTACTATCCCTAGGTCCCATTTACCAAATAAATTCACCTTCTTTGCGAGTTAACATACGTCAGTTTTATTTATGGTTAGCAGGGTCACTTCTACATGAACACATGAGACGACTCTCCCCTCCCCTTTTTCTACGTAGGCTACGTATGGCTTGACGCGGCAATTTGCTTCATGGGGAGCAAGATTCTTCACACTTCCTGTATGACTCTAATTATCTGACTCAAGGCGCTGGACTTCTCTTGGCCGGTGACCTCTGGACCGCTTCGTCACTCGGTAGGCAGACTGGGCCATCTGGGATGTCACAGGTCCTCCCGATCGGCGTTGGCGTCTCGACGCCTTCTCGAACTCGTTCCTCCTGACTTCAATCCGCACTCCTCGATTCCCGTTGGCCGACTGCCGTTGGTGTCTCGATGCCTTCTCTCGGACTCGTCACGTATCCACTCCGCACTCCGCACTTCACGTCGCCCGACTGCCGTTGGCGTCTCGACGCCTCCTCTCGTACCGGCTCTGCTCCGCACACCTCGCTTGACGTCCTCCGACTGACGTTCACGTCTTGATGCATTCTCGCGAACTCGTTTCTCCCGGCTCCGGGCCACACTCCTTGCTTGACGACGTCTGACTGATCCGTTCCTTCCTCTCTCCCTCGTGGTTCTGTATGCTCGTTCGCCATATTAAACTTGCATCCCCTCTGCATGTGGCCGCGCTGACCCCCGCGTCCCCTGAGTCGTAAAACACGTGTTCGGCGCTCCTGCTATCCACACGTGGCCCGGCGTCGTCCCTCGCTTCTGGCATAGACATTTATTGTTCTGCACTGCACGTGTTGGGACCCTTGGTGGTCCCTTGGTCGGCGCACGTGTTTCTTCCGCTGCCTCTGGATATCGCGTCGCTATTATTGCAGCCCTCTCGCCAAAAGCTCTCATCATTTATTGCGGTAGCTGGCTCGGGGGAGACACCACTGCTGGTGTGAGCTTGCGTCCCCTTTTCAGCTTCGAGACACAGCTGCTAGGCCACATGTTCATTCCACGTCGGGATCCTGTCATCATTCTTCGAGCACGCTCGTCCAACCCTTAATATTTATTGCGGTAGCCCGCCTGCGAGTTTCACCAGAGTGTGCCTTCTGACGAACCAATATCTTTCGGGACGTGGAATGCGTCAACTTTACTAAAATTTATTTGCATAATTTAGAGGACAGTAGGCTCATTATTTATCAGTTACTTCTTGCTTGTGGCTCAGACGCTTATTTTCAAAATGATGGCCATGTAAATATTTTGGGTTAGTGACCCTTACCTTCAAAATATTAGACTGATTACATCCTAAAATGATGCTCGGAATCCTACCTTCGTGATGCAGTTGATTGCAAGTTAGATAGATAGCTTAGTTCTAGAGTTTTTCTGAATTCTATTTCCGGGTAAGTCACACATGTATTTTTATTTTCTTGGTACAGTTTCCTATGTTTTTTGTTTCATCTGTAATGATATTGCTGTCACATGAGTCGTCAAGGTCTATGTACCATCTAAGCTTTTAAGAACTTCGCTAAGATTTATTTGCATCCATGTAGAGGAAAGCAAGCTCATTAGTTCTTGGTTTTTATTTTCCCATTAAGTCACCAAATAAGTTGGTGTCACCCCCTGTAGGCAGCTGACTTGTTCGTGTCTGTCAATTGTTTATCATATGCTGATTACTCATTCTGTCGCGTATGACTTAGAATATTTCTACACTTATTCCCATGCTACATCAGTCATATTGTATATGTCTTATTCTGTAACGGTATACGACATACTATTTTATCTTTAAGCTCATTCTAATAAAACTATAGTCGTTTTAACAGAGTCAGGATAAAAGATAAAAACCTAACCCACCGCAGAACAGAAAAATTAGACATAACATAACGTAGTCCACAAAAAATAATGCCTCACCTACTACAGTCCAGAAAAAAATTTAACTTATCTACCAAAGCCCAGAGAAATCAAGCCGTATGGCTTGATTTCTGACCAGCCTACCATCCACTATAACTCATGCATACCTCAGTCAAACAGTACATGATATACATACAAAGAAAGTACCAACACCATGACACAGGCATACCTGCTGCTCTACCGACCGACCTCAAACAAATATATGCACCAACCAAACCAAAAAATCCCAATCGCACACCATGACTCAAACATTCCTGCTCTTGCCGACCACCCCAGGCAAATATACCTAACAGAAATACAATAAATCTATTCCGAACACCATTAAACAAGCATAATATCCAACATGCCGTCAACAATAACTCAAGCATGACTCATCCATAAAATCCACACTAACCGAAAACAAGACCAAAAACCACACAAATATAATAGACATCACTTCACACAAAATTACCGACCAAACATACAAACCACTATAGCTCATGCTTGACTCAACCATAAAGCCCATACTAATAAAAAACAACCCCGAATGTGATGCTACAGACAATTTTCTGCTTATAACATGCCTCATACCAAATTTACTGACCAACAGTAGGGAACTATTCACTAATTTGCAAAAAAAAATTGATTACCTTGAACGAATCGTATGAGTACAATGACGTTTGCCACACAGTCTCGACATATCCCGACAAGTGTCCCATTTGCGTTTAGTGTGGTTTACTTGCGCGTATGTGCTACAAGGGACCATACATGTCCTTCCATCATTCATAGCTGCACAACACTGAATAAGACTTAAGTGTCAGCGTGAGCCACAGAGCCAAGTACATATGACATGCAGCATGCCCCGACGACGCATTCGACAAGCATTTTCCCAGCTGAAGGAGTTTGAGAGAGATTGCCTCGTCGGCCTCCAAGAAGCAGGTTGGACATTTAAGCACATTGATAGCATTATGCCTATACTGTGAGTTGGTGTTGATCAGAGTCGGAAAAAGGAGAGTATACACACCCATCGAGAGGGTTTCGGGTCGACCCTGGCGGACCACCATCAGGGAGGATGGTTTTATCGTTCTACGGGCTTTCAGCACTCCATGGACGTGGTAGTTTTCACTAATGCCAACACACATGTCACCACTTCTAACATACCACCCCCACCCCTTTACTCTCAGAAACCCTTCATTACGTTCCAAGCCACCCAACCTTGATCTAATTTCCTTTTAACCATCCACCCAGTTCAAGATTTTTCCACAACAATCCCCAAGCTTTCCCACACTATATCATCCACCCAGCCACCCCTAAGCACCTCTCACCTCCTCAGTTCACAATACCAACTCCTTCCCCATCAGGTTAGCAATGCAACTCAGGTTATTACTCCCCTCCAATCAACAGTCACATCTCACACTGATACAACCCCTTGTCCATCCGGCCTCCTCTCATACACCTCACCCCTACTGCCATTCGTCAACACCACTCCAACCCCATCCTCTCCCAATCACATCCAGAATTACCATCAAATCAACAACATAAAAACTCTGGCATACAATCCACTGCTGCTTAATTTTGAGACAGTTTTAGCAGTTTTCCCTGAAGCTGATTGGCTGAATATCAACAAGTTGTTTAAAATTCTAAGTGTTGATTAAAATCAAATAAAAATATAACATTGAAGATAATCAGTTGTTGGAAATCACTTTTCTCTTCACCCGTTCTCCTTTCAGTGACAAACAGATCTCAACAATCGCAAATAATACTACTTTTGCCCAGCATCACCAAGATATAATTGATTATTTTATCCCAGACAGAATGTTAGTCAATATTTGGCTGGAATGGTTCAACAGGTTGCAACAGCACTCTGAGCCCTTGGCCAACTACACTGAACAGAAAACAAAATTGGAATTCGCGTGCGTATGCAAATAACAGAGGTATGGAACCAATCAGAGTAACGCGATGTGGTCGGCAGCTAGATCGGATACTGCTGCTACAATGGCAGGTTATCAAGATTTAGTTGAGTTTGAACGTGGTGTTATAATCGGCGCACGAGCGATGGGACATATCNGCACGAGAGATGGGACATAGCATCTCCGAGGTAGCGATAACATTTGGATGTTCGCGTACGACCATTTCACGAGTGTACCGTGAATATCGGGAATCCAGTAAAACATCACCTCTTCGACATCGCTCCAGCCAAAAAAAGATTGTGAAAGAAAGGGACAAACGACGACTGACGAGAATCATTAAACGTGACAGACGTGCAACCCTTTCTCAAATTGGCGCAGATTAGATTTGTGGACTGCCCTGCAGGATTCATGGTGTGAATTGCCTCCTGCATACCTTCAGACATTAGTCGAGTCCATGCCACGTCATCTTGCGACACTTCTGTGAGCTCGGGAGGGAAGTTGGCCTTCACAATATTAGGCAGGTGTACCAGTATTTTTGGCTCTTCGGTGTAATTGCTGATTTTAATGCAGCTATAATTCTACGTTTGTCCGTGTCAGAGGCTGAAATAGTCTCATCTATCTTGTATGGATTGAACTCCACAGAGCATTCAAAAGCTATTTTTTGTTACTGGAGCACACACTTTTGCAGATTTTGATAGGTTTTGTATAAATTATACTGATGTGACTTTTGCTAATCAGTTAAGAGATAATTCATCGTTTCATTTAAAAAAACCTCCAACCTCATTCCACAAGAAACAACGTGATGAGAAAGATATTTCTGAACGCAAAGATTCGGCGTGTGTGTGTGATAAGGAGGAACCCATGGATCAGTCGGAAAATAGTGAGAAAAAGGAAAAATCAGGTAAAACATGTTATTTTTTGGTAAATAGTCAGAACTTTCATTAAGTAGTGGAGAAAATTACAAGAGAAACTGAAAACACAGAAGGATACAAAAAAAACTCTTAGGACGATGGTATAAACCAAAGCAGAAAAAGTTTAGATGACCTGAAATTTTCGTAAAAACAGAATACACAAAAAATTACAGTTCTGATAAGAGGTACAGTCAGTGCGTGTAATGAAAAATTTTGTTGGTCATCCTTTTGAAACAAATGGCATAGTTTTAGCAACAGAAAAGTTTGAAAATGTAAGAAAAATTGGTATTTAAAGAAAAGGAAATGTCATAACATTCTACCACTAACCAAACCATATCTGCCATATTTTACCCCGCAATTATGTTCTCTTTAAATCGATGGTCTCGTTGATGCAGGTTCTGTGAGTAATTTTATTTCAGGATCAGTTTATCAAACATTATAAGATAAAGGATTTGTAACATAACACAGACAGTTAACTAGAAGTTTGTCACAGCATCATATCAACCTTCTCCAGCCAGTATAGCTGCCATTGTAAAATCAAAATTTATATATGTTCACTTGAACTCTCCCATATTTAATATGTGATACTAATGCAACTAATTTTATTTATGGTTCAGATTTCATTTCAAAGACAGTTGTACTAATTGACATACAAGCTAGATGTATTATGTTTAAATGTAATAAGCAAGTGATCATCCTTTTCTTATTCTGAGCAGACAAATGAAGAAGTACAGGTGTCTGGAATAGTTAATAATCAGAGCCCCCTAGCACTCAACCATCTTGATCAAGAGAAACATGTGGTTGTAAAGAATCTGTGTGCTGATTTTCCTAATGTTTTGAAAAAAAAATTAGGTCATACTATTTTAATTGAATATGGTACAAAGCTTCAGGATTCCAAACCTGTAAAGCGTCATCCTTATGATTTGACTCCATCAAAAATGGAAATTTTGAGAAATAAAGTTCAGTAACTATTGAAAATACCAATCTTCTTTCAGTCCCCGGACTTTCCTTGTACCCGACGGAAAAGACCATTGTTTAGTGGTGGATTATTGTCATTTGAACAAACCAATAGTTATTGAAGGTGTACTATTACCATATTTGAATTCAGCCTTTCACTGGTTTAGTAAGACGAAGTATTTCAGGGTTTTCAATCTGAATTATGCGTACCACAAAATTCCTCTTACCAAGAAATCAAAACATGTCACTGGATTTTGTGTACCATAGAACTTGTTCCAGTACAATGTTGTCCTTTTTGACCTTGGTACTGGAGTACAGGTTCTCACTTGTCTTCTCGATCAGGTCTTGGGAGATGTGAAATTTAAGTATGTTTTTAGTACCTGGATGACTTAGTGGTACGCTGAGAATATTTTGATCAGCATGTAACCGATTTGAAAGAAGTGTTGGAAAGACTGTGTAAGGCAGGACTTTCTGCTAATCTCAAAACAACACTTTCTGTTAAGATAATTTCATTCCTGGGGGCATTTAGTTTCAGAGAATGGTGTTTCAATTGACCCAGGGAGAACCAAATAAATCTGGAATTTCTAGCCACCCAAAGATGCAAAAGGCATTTCTCGTTTTATTGGCATGGTAAATTTTTATTCTAAATTTATTCCCAAATTTTCTGAACACACTGCGCCATTGAATGTGTTGTGGAAAAAAGGCGCAAAATTTATTTGAGGTAAAGTTCAGCAAGAAACATATGAGTTTTTTGCAACAAACTATTGCTAGTCCTCCTGTTCTAAGGACGGCCGATTTTTCCAGGACATTCATCCTCCAAACAGATGCCTCTAGTACAGCACTTGGTTCTGTGTTATCACAGGAAATTTATGGGCAGAGGCAACCCATCGCCTTTGCCTCACGCACCTTGACCAATCAGAAGATAAATGCATCATCAGTATATGAGTTAGAGTGTTTATAGCAGTCGTCTTTGGAATTGACAAGTTCAGGCAATTTTCGGGACACAAAGAGTTTCTTCTTATAATGGATTATCAGGCCCTGCCATAGTTACTCGAACATCACAAACCGCTAGGAAAATTAAGTCGTTGGATAATAAAGTTTTCTTCCCTTAAATTCAAAATTCAAAATATTCGAGGTATTCAAAACATTGTGGCAGATGCATTGTCTCGTATGTTCGACAATTAACTCGAGGAAACCTCTTCTAAACAGTATACAAATATTTGCAATGCTTTGTTAACAAATTTTCCTTTGGAATTTCAGGGTATAGAGACTCATCAAAAATTGGATTTTTTTCTTAGTGTTTGAGTTTGTTTTGCACTGCAAATCTCCTTTTTCAAGAGAGCGCATAATTGTTTTACCTCGGAATCTCCACGATATGGTATCCCAGTAATTTCATTCATCCCCATTAGGTGCTGATCTTGGTATTTATAAAAACAATATATTTTTTTAGGCATACATTTATCTGGAAAGGCATGTGCCAAGATATTTCAGAAAGAGTAAAACTTTGTAAACTTTGTGCCTAAAGCAAGCCTGCGCAGGTTACCAAGTTAGCGTTACTTTAATCTGATATTGTAGAGCGACAATTACAAAAGATTTTTATCGATTTTGCCGGACCTTTTCCTTGCTCTAAGTCAGGTAACACAATGTTGTTGGTATGCATTGAAGCATTTACTAATTTTGTTTGGCTAGTTTCTCTGTGTAAAGCTACTTCTGACAACTATTTCAACAATGAAAAATATCATTTTTAAAATGTTGGGTGGTCCTTCTATCGTAGTTAGGACAATGGTCAACAGTTTAAGTCCAGGTTGTTAAAGAACATGTGCTTCGGCAATGGCATTCAACATGTCACTACCATACCATAATATCCAAAACCATCACACGCGGAGCGCTTCAACAGGAATCTCCGTTCTGCTCTCATTGCCTTTCGTGCAGACAGTTAGGATAGACAGGATAAAAATATTGAATGGCTGCATATGTCATCCAATTATGGGCACGATGAGGGACACAAGTCCAATTCTTTTGAACTCATGTTCACCTACTAACACAACACCCTTCTTTACAACCTTTGGTTACTTGGTGACCTTCTGCCTGATGATCCGAAGGACATCAAGGAGACTTGGAAGAGAGCTTGTCAGAATTTTAACCTGGTATTTGATCAATCAAAGAGGAGGTATGATAAGGATCGCCGAGACAACCCCAAAGTGGGAGCACGTGCTCTGATAAAATCCATATACATAAAGGCGGCTAAGCTCAGTTACAGCTGGAAAGATTCATATCAGGTACAGAAATTTTTCACTCCTGTTACAGTCGCACTTTGTGAACCTTCAAATGGTGAGAGTGTTGCATTGGCCCATATTTTGAAACTTAGCAAAAGTGAGCCTTACCTCAAATAGGTTATCTAGGTGGGAAGAGGGGCAGGTCTTTATAGTATCATTGTCAGCATGGTTGAGGGGGATGGATCATCCATTTGAGCATGCAGTACATTTGCTTGTGACATGCATGAATTTCTGTGGTCCACCAGAAACCAACTTTTTTTTAGCTGAAATCAATTCAACTGATTTTTTTTAAAGCCTAGGTAATAATTGTATTTTTTTTGTGTGTGCACACGGCCTTGTTAGTTTGAGGGTACCCTACTTTAAGTTTATATTTAGTTTTCTGAATGAATACCCTATTTAAAGCCTTTTTTTTTGTCTTTACAGTGGTTTTGGTATTGCCTACACTTGCTATTGTGCAAACTGGAGTTTTTGTTATCTAACATTGGTGAATTGTATGTAAGTAATTATGTAAGTATATATACAGTTTATGGATGAAGGTATTTGAAGAAACACCCAAGTGTCTGATTTAAGGGGGGAGGAGTCTGTGCCATTTTTTTCAAAAGCACATACTTNGGGGGGGGACACTTAGTATTTTTGTGTTGCAGTTATTTTGGAATTATGTTATTTTTATTTAAGTTAGTATGGGGATTTTATCCTAGTGGGTTTGTGGTGACCTTGTATATTTTACCGTGGCTTTATAATTCAGTTTTTCGTCTAAGCTTCTTGCACGGGCAGGCAATGAAGCTCCACACAGCAGAGTGGTCCCGAGAACGCTGGTTGACTTCGCATTTGTTATTGTATGCCTGAAAGCTGGTGTGGCAGTTTTCCTTAGAGCAGCTCTCCTTCACGTTGCTGCGTAGTCTTACAGAACTGTTCCCGGCACGGTAAAATTTTGCGCTGCGTGTACAGTCTGTAGGCGCCGCCAAAGAAAAAACTGCCCTTTGCACCATTTGGGGCAGCATTTATGCATCCCAGTGTCATCTATTGGGACTCCTACAATTAAATTTTAGTGTATCCTTCCCCCTCGCACGCCTTATATCGAGTATCACTGAGCGTAAGACGTGCTCTTCCAGGCATACTTTTATCTCGGCCTTTGTGACTACTTGACGTATATCTCTGCAGCAGGAGCTGTACTTGAGGATGTAGTCGCAGATTATGTGTTTATCAACTGGCAATGTAGAAAGTTTATTTATTGAAGAAATTTTGTTTAGCGCAACGTAGGCGAAGTGTTTGTTTAGTTGGTGACCGACTGTGTGCGGACATGCCCGCCTACACATGTGCTTCTCCATATACCTCCAAATGGATAAGTTCTCAGACAATGTATGCTGTATTCTTTTGTAATGTGTTATGTCCCGTAATTAATTTCTATTTCGACTGTTTATATGACCTAACAGAGGGACCTAGTTCCAAACCTATTTCTAGTCAGAATTCCAGTATAAGCTCCAGTTAGAGTTCCTGTTATCAATCTACCCGTTAATCTTGTGGTCTTGGATGACCAAGTTTCGGATTCCAGTCCTATTGAGCTTTAGAGCTGGCGGTGCTCATAGACAACATGCAGTTCATCGGCTATCGTGTCTCGTGTTGATATCCAGATACCCTGGACGTGGGACGAATAAACAGATATGAACAACGCCAAAATAACTTTCTAGATTATTTTTTAAATATTAATTTTTGAAGGTATACTTCTTTTGGCGCGTTTAGGGTAAAATTTTAGTGTGCAGCGGAAGTTGTGCGCGAACAGTGTAACTAAATTCGGCAGTATCAAGTTCGCCGTGAAAGAAAATTAAACGTACATATTTGTATACTGACTAAGTGTTCTCGTAAGAGGTCCAGAGTGTGAACGTGGTAGGCGTACGACCAAACGCGTATGCGTGTATAGTCTAGCTATATACAAACGCAAGGTACACAACAAAGCACGTGGTAATATTTAAAACCGACAGAAAATCAGTTCATGTAATAAGCAAATTGAAACACATTTAATTTATATTAGTAATTCATAGTGAATTTATATAACTTATTAATTAATTTTACTTACAATCTGCCGTGAGAAATGTTTTAATGACAAAAATAGTATAATAAAACTTTTAAATTGTTTTCAATTATTTGAGTTTAATTTTTGTAAGTATTTAATTATGTTCTTTAATCAAACCTTTATTAATTGTATTTAATGTCTTTCTGCAGTCATTTTATCGTTCTCCTAGTTACATAAATTATTTGCATACGTAATGAAATCTTGTTTTAGTCACGCCAAAGAAGTATAACTTCTAACGCGCGTATAGTAGTACACGCTCCCATGTTTTAAAATAATAAGTCACACAGAGGACTCTAAAGTATTTTCCAAATCAAGATTAAACGATGTGTTCTAGCAACTGAAATATGATATTCAAAAAGGTGACATATGTTATATAAATCTTAATGTTAAGCTTGACCTCTAAGGAGTCCCATTTCAAAATATCCAATTTTGAATTATTTTAATTTTTTGTTTTAATTTTAAATTTTATGAATTTAGATGATATTATTGAGTGAAAGGTTTTTCATAACTGAGTTATGTCTTGTGCTTACCTAATTGTTTGATTCATAATAAATCATAATGAAGTCATTCTTTTATGTAACAGTTTGATTTTAACTACAACGGTGACAAATCCGCTGAAAAATTTTCTTTTATTTAATTACTTAAAGTAGAAATTGCAGAAATGGTCATCTAATAATTTTGAATGATATTGATTAATTATTTAAGTAACATGCAGTTTTAATTATTTATGCCATAGTTTTCCCAGCACACAATTTATTTATTTTGTAACATAATGATTGGTGGAAGTTAAAACGTTTCCAGTAGTGACACAAGCCAGAGCGAGCAAACCTCCCATACAACCCACCACTAATCCAACCATACATAACATCACCATTCACACATACTAGTTCAACCATATATTCGCTTAAAGGAAATTCACACATGACATCTCACATCATCTAATGCAGGACGACGGATTAGCATACGCATTAGAGTCACGTATCTCTCAAACTGCTCAGATTAATCGTGGTACATGTAGCAATAAATATTTATATTCTTTGTAGGAAGACGTGAGAAGAGAATACACAAATTAATGCAGTGCTTTTTTTAATTATTCATATTTTACTTCAATATTCCAGCATCAGCTTATGTTATAGGAATGAGAAGAATCCATCCAGGTTACAAATACTTCATTTTAGTTCATCTAATTGCAGCAGCTGATCTTGATATTTACACTCATACATTTAGCAGTATGGAAGCACTTCTCGCAAGATTTGTCACCTATCCTACATGGACGGAGATTGTAGGTAAATTTTGCATCACACTATTTTGTAAAATATTAGGTACCTTATTAATGCATTGGTTCAATCATTCAGATATACAGCACACGAGAAGAAAAAAGTCTGTACACTTACGGTATTTCCAGAACCAAGAAAAGTTTATAGTGTAAATCACATCAGGCATAAGGAAAATGTTTTACAGTTAAGCCCCGGTCACAGTTGGAAAGACCATGTTAGCATATCAACATAAACTCTCAAAACCTCGCATTAAATCCACCAAGTCAGTTTGTCAGTTTAAGTTGTAGTCGAGCGTTAATCCCAGATCAACAGTTCCACAGAGGCAATACATAAGTCCTGAACGACCACGAAACACTGGATGCCATAGTTCAAAAACCAAGGCAGAGAAGTGGTATGAGTGACCTTGCATGATTTGTTAGCGGACTGCAAATGCTTATCAAAGTGACGTGGTCGTAACACATATGCTATTACACTGAAGAGCCAAAAAAACTGGTACACCGTCCTAATATCGTGTAGCCCCTCCCCCTTTTTTTTCCACCCCTCGAGGACGCAGAAGTGCCGTAAGATGACGTGGCATGGACTCGACTAATGTCTGAAGGTATGCAGGAGGCAATTCACACCATGAATCCTGCAGGGCAGTCCACAAATCAAATCTGCGCCAATTTGAGAAAGGTTAAGGGTTGCACGTCTGTCACGTTAAATGATTCTCGTCAGTCGTCGTTTGTCCCTTTCTTTCACAATCTTTTTTCGGCCGCAACGATGTCGAAGAGGTGATGTTTTACTGGATTCCCGATATTCACGGTACACTCATGAAATGGTCGTACGCGAACATTCAAATGTTATCGCTACCTCGGAGATGCTATGTCCCATCTCTCGTGCATCGACTATAACACCAAGTTCAAACTCACTTAAATTTTGATAACCTGCCATTTTAGCAGCAATAACTGATCTAGCTGCCAACCACATCGCGTTACTCTGATTGGTTTCATACCTCTGTTATTTGCATACGCACACCTATACCAGTTTGTCTGGCTGTTCAGTGTAATTCGAGCGTGTTTAGTTTAATATACCAAGATGAAAATCACATTGCAGTAAACAAATATTTATTCCACCTAACATCTTATATGTTCTCGGTAAAATGACTGCTTGTCTTTGACTTTAAATTTCTACTTTTCTAAATCGTTAAGTCAAGCAGACTGTATCTTTGACAGTTCCATTGTGTCAAACACCATACGAAACAACATGTCGAGAAACAAACATAAAGTCAAATCATTAAGTCACATGTTAAAGTTTTGAACTATGTAATGGCCTGTAATCTTCTCTTCTGGGCCAAATCCAAATGTCCATCAATTCTTTGGTATTTTTAAAACTATTTTTCGAGGGAAAGATAGAATTAGGTGATCACTTTCTTGTCTGTTTGTATGTGTTGTGTGGATATGTGTGTCTCTGTGTACCACATTTCCCATTAACAACTTTTGAACTTTTGAACTAAATTCCACAAAACTCGGTACATTTTTGTAAGGACATCTGACCAGATTTCGCACGCAAGTATTACTACGGTAGGTTATGTACACTTACACGTTTTTTAGGTGTGGTAGGTCTTTTTAAACATTGCTTTAATGTACATAAGTATGCAGTATCTATAAAATAATTCAGCACAACTCAGCCAAATGTTGTATTTTAACAGTATTCATTAAAAAATTAATTATTCGTACAGAGGTCTTCTTTGGCTGGACTTTATGTAAGATAGTGCCAGGTGAAAAAATAGACCTGTTATGCCATATTTTCGGAACCATTCCGCTAGATTCCACCAAATTCTGCACACCAGTAGTGCTATACAAGGTCATGTATACTTGCATAATTTAAGTGGGCAAGACACTGATTTTCAAAATAGCGGCCATACAAATAATTTATATAACGTTTTTCAATTCTATTGAACAATTCAACCAAATTCAATTAAACTTCGTATTTTGATAGTATCGATTAGTAGTATCGTAAAAAAAGCATCTTTTAAGAAATTTTTTACAATATAGCTTAATGAGAAAAGAATGTTTTTATGCATACCTTGGGAACCAGTCAGCTTATTTACCACAAATGAGTCACACAAGCAGCGCTAAGTTAGTTCATGTAAACTTACATGTGTTTTGTTGTTTGGAGATATCAGGCATAATGTATTTTTAATGAGAGCTGTGTGGCTGTGGCCATGGCTGTGGTTGGCGGTTTTCGGCTCGACTCGGACGAGCTCGGCAATCTTCGGTTCGACTCACAGGGTGCTCGGAACCTGTTGACTCGGGTGTTGAACGTACCCGAAGGTGCTCGGCAGCTACGCCCACTAATTCTTCAAGCACATATCTGCTTATGGTAGCCATATTGGTTTTGTAGGCATAGGTTATGTCAAATCGTAAATATGTATTTATTTTCCGATTTAAAAAAAATTGTTTATAATTAAAAAATTATTTACATATGTTTTATATTGTGCCGAAATTATACATAGCATATTGCAGAAACATGCAAAAGTCTCTCGTTAAATTACTTAATTTCCAGTCCCCTATCTTGAAGACTATTTAATACACGTGCCAGAATCTGCAAATTATTCACTGCTTCGACAGTTTTGTATGCTTATGCATGCTACTCAGAATTTATTTAATGTATTTACATATAAATAAACCAAGCCCATTATACTATGGCCGGTGTGTCCTGTGTGGCTAAGGCATGGATGAGTTATACTGGATTGTATAGCTAGTCAGTATATTGGTCTGGTGTTGGCAGATAGTATGAGCAGCTGGTATGCTTTTGTAATGCCATTCGGTGTGATTTTCTTGTGTGAATGTTGTGGGATTTATGGTTTAAGTATGCTTAAGTTATAGTGAGTGGTATAGGTTGTTGCCATGTTTAATTATGCCTAGATATTTTGCTTGTAGTGAGGGTATGTCAGATGATATAGTTGGTAGGTATGAAAGTGTTACGGACTGTTTTGAACTCTATAGTTGCTTTATACACTTGGGTTCCGAAAGATGGTGTGGTTTATGTGTTTTTGTTATGGTAGATTAGAATAACTGAGATTTTTCTAGGGTTATAGGAGATGGCAGGGCTGGTTGTTGGTATGTTGGGTGATCTGGCATCAATCGGTAATGTTAGTTTGACAGATGGTATAGAATTCTAGGAATGTTTGTGTGTCTGGAATATTAAGCTACTTTTTGTGCTTGGGTAGATGTTATTGTTTATTAGTGTAATTAAGTTTCTCTTGGGCTATATTTCATATTAACTATCATTCTGCTTGCATAAACAATTCCTTTGTATGCGTAAAGTGGAATGAGTCTATGCTGCCCGAAGTGTCGATTAGCTGCAGGCTGATTGAAGTGTGTTTCCGAGGTGGGTATCAGGAAACGTGGCAAATTTTCCAAGTGGCTGAAATAGTGATATACATGCGGTGGGGAGGTATACATGTGCGTAGGGTAAGTGTGATTTTTGTATATGTATTGCGGTAGTTTAAATTCAGTAATATTGGGCTGTTCTGTTAAATTCAGTTATGTTATCTGGGCTTTGTTCGATTAGGTATTATTTTTTCTGGTATATGTTAGATTATGTCTGATTTTTATCTACTGTGGTGAGTTAGGATTATATTTTTTTCTAGACTGTGTGTATAAGACAATTTCTTTATTATAGTGTGCTGAAAGTATAACTAGGGTATGTATGCTGGGACCGAAGAAGCATTGTAATCGGTGTAAAATTATATTCACAGTCCTACACAAGAGGCCAAGTTCTACAAAGGTAGCTTTTCTATATAGAGGAGCGCAGGCGAGAAGCATGAATAATCAGCAGATGACAAACAATTGACAAGCATAATCAAGTTGACTGCCTACAGGGGGACACTAGATCACCTGATGGCTAAATTCGAAAACGAAAATTTATTCAGAATAGTGGCCTACAGCAAGTAATAAATCAAATTCAATATGGCTGACACGGAATGTTACAGCATGAAATAAAGGTGGTACCGTACCGACAGCTAACCTGGTCGCTAAATCGGAAAAACAGATGCCATCCAAGTTGGCTGTCGAGTGCACAGGCTACAAGATGAGTAATTATGAGATAATATGGCGATGATGATGTAAATTAAGATGGCAATAGTGATGTAATCCTAGTTGGTGGTAGGAAAGAAGATGCCGGCCGTTGGCAATATAACGGCGGGAAGCAAGATCGCGGTTGAACAGAAGTGAATTAATAAGGATACAATACAGTGGCCAGAAACAAGATGGCTTCGACCGGAACTCCAAGCACTGCCATGTTTTCTAGCCCAGAACGGGGTTTTTTATACTACTGCTGCCTTGGTTGAACGGTTTTCATGAAAACGTGCAACGTTTGAAAGTGTGCCGTAATCTGCCCAAAAGATATGGAAACTTTCTGGCAAGATTGTATATTTCCAAATGACTGTAGACTTTCTTATTTTCTAAAAGTTTACAGATGGCATATATGAAATCAGGTGAACACTATACACGAATCTGTTGTCTAATGTCACGTAGCTTTTAAAAATTTTCAATTATTTAGTTTTAATTCCCAGTACTCAAGGTTGTGTCTCCCGATAATAATCACGCTAGTTCATAGGTCGTATTGTATTTTGTCTCATTTTCCATAACGAATCATTTCACAATGTTTGTATTTGGAGTTAAGTGTAGCCTTGTATATTGAGAGTAAAACATGTCGAGAATGGGCCTGGAAAAGGTTTACAATAATACAGACTTGTGCAATTTCACAAAAAAGTTTCGAGAACATCTCTGGTTTGCAAATGTGCAAAAGTAGCAAACTTATTTATACGGGAAAACCCTGGCATTTATATTTAGATTGCATAAGTTGCTGACATTATCTTAGAAGTCCAAATAAGGTTTCTAATTATGTTAGACAAATCTCACAAATTAAAACTTTACTTATCCCGAAATGTCTGTTGTGGCGTGTGACAAAATGGCAATGTCCAGATTGACGGTTTTTGTATGTTGACGCGTGCCGCATTGTTAGAAGCGCCACTGACAAACCTCCCCCCCCCC
>NQII01000904.1:390655-419707 GCA_002778355.1 Clitarchus hookeri
GGGGGGGGGGGGGGGTTGTGGGCCAGCGTCGCTGTCGCTCTAAAATTCCTAAACCGTCACACGACAAATCCCCCCTCGTCTCTTCGATGCTGGCACATAATTTTGCCTGATTTCGGCATAATTTTAGTTTAATTTCGCTTCTAGAGACTAATCTATTCTGTACTCTTTGTTTGCGCTAAGTGTGTCTCTGGGCGGCTGGTTGTCACACATGGCATGACAGCTGCGTGCGACTTCCCCTCCCTTTGACTTCGAGTCTACTCCGCGGTCATGTTATCTGGCTATTACACTGTCGGCACTCTGGCGCGCACGGCTCTAGGTTTAACAGGCGTGACTCTGCCTGTAACAAGGACCTAACCCTCCGGNTGACTCTGCCTGTAACAAGGACCTAACCCTCCGGGTTTGCAGGTTACAATACACAAGGTTTTATATTCACAAAAACTGACGCATTTCTACCTGGGTTCTACTCCTGCCATCGACTGCATGTTACAGCACATCTAACTCCTGGTTATCTATTTGAACTCGCAAAATACCTAGGGCGATACAATTCTGAACTATTTAAACACCTCCAGTACCACACATCGGACCCAGTGAATTACACATTAACTTTCTTACATGGTTACTCACCAATTTACATGGTTATATTACAAAATGACCCTCAAAATTACTTGAATTGTTCTTCTGTGCTTCGGTCTCCTATTAAGGCGGAACACCTTCTTCTTGAGGTCTAAAAACAAACATGTGGTATATGGCCTGTATCTATTGCACAGCTGGCAATTTTTTACGTTTTGGTGACAGGAATTAATTTTACATTACGTACGATTACAAGGTCGCCAAAAATAAACACCCTTACATCTAGGCTGGTAACTCTGTTCAAGGGTTCACACTACTGGCTGGCACTCGGCCAGTTTTTACAAAACCGACACACACTTAATATATCCTAATTTACACATGGTATGGTGTTACTTTTACTACGTCACACAGGTCGTGAAAAAAAGGAAAATACTCTCTTATCTTACTATTTCTGCCACCTCCCTCTTATGCAGGCGGTGCTAAAAAACAGCAGTATTGTAGATACTGGAAAAATACACACCCTATTCTTATCTTAAATTAGTACACTCAGTTAGAGGCATCTGGCATTTATTTTCACCTAGGACGTCCTGCACTTATTTTTCACCGCACCGATGTGGCTTCTCACACATTGTAAGGTTACACAGATAAATAATTAAAACACTTCGTCGCACTTTTAGTTCCATGGTTAGGTAGTGCGCGCCCCTTACCTTCCTCTCACAGCAGGTGACATGAGAAAAACAGGCTTCCCTCATGTCACACAGAGTCTGTCAAAATTACTTTAATTGTTGTAGTCGGCTCGGTTCGCGAGGTCTGTACTTTCGACGCTCCCTGTAGAAGCCTGGTTCCTCCCAGCCTCTGCAGATGCGCCAAGGTTGCACACGCCGTGCTTCAATCCCCGTCGGACTAGGGGGCGGGTTGACCCGCACTGGATCCCTGACAGCGTGCGGGGCAGAAGTCTGCGTTGTCATCCTCTCGCCCAGCAGGCTTGAAGCTGCTGCCTCGGAACTCGTACCTGGCTCGGCTACTGGCATCCGGTACTTCCTCGCCTGTAGGGTTTGGTGTCGGGTTCATTGCTCGGCTGGTGTAGATTCGTCTTGGGGTAGCTCCGTTTTCCCTGTTACTTCACTCGCGCTTTCTTTCTCATCTTAATTTATTTCCGCCTTTCTCCCGCTCGACTGTTCGCTTTCGCTCGCCCTTCCACTTCTGCCCACTTCTCCTTCGTTCGTACACTCTCCCTCCCTCGCCCGTTCGCTTCCGCTCACTCGTTCTTCGCGCATATCTTCTCCCTCCCACGCCTGTCGCCTTTCTCTTGTTGCATCTGGTGCCTGTGTATTTTCCGGCCGATAAGTGGCTGTGGTTTCCAGCTCGTTTATCGGCAGGTGTTGGGGCCCCTGCGCCCTTGAGACACTGCGATAGCGTGGAGGGGCAATGGCCCCCTATCCCCGCACCATGGCACACCATTCGGTGACCTAGTGACACACTGCGGGATACCCCTGGGCTGTTATTTGTACTTCCTGTGGGACTATCGGGGTAGGGTTCGGGTATAGGGCGCATCTGGTTCCGTGGCACCTTATGCATATTCCCCCTCTCGTCCTCTGCCCAATATACATTCTCCTGCCTCTCGACTATTATATACGGCCCCCGCCACTTAGGCGCAAATCCCGCACAGAATTTCTCACTAGCTCGGCTTAAAGGATGGTTGCGTATTAATATGTGACTACCCTCGGGCAAGTGATGTCTGGTGGTCGCTTGTTTGGGGTATTTCCGCCCGATATACTGTTGTTGGTTTCTCTGAGCTGCTCCAGTTCTCCATACAGCCTCTCTTCGTATTTCTTTAGGGGCGGGAAGTTCTGTAGGTTCTGTTTCCCACTGCCATTCTCCAGGTCTGCGGAGATTGTACCCCAGTATTAGGTGGCTGGGAGAAGTTCCCATGGCATCATTGTGCCGACGTCGCAGTGTATATAGGATCTCAGGTAGCTGTGTGTCCCATTGAGAATGATTCGTCCCCATTCTAATTCTCATATTCTTCTTTAATTCTTGATTTCGGCGTTCGGTACGGTTGGCCTGTGGGTGGTAAGCTGGAGTCGTCCTCCGGTTTTCCGCCCCCCATGTCTCACAGGCCTTCCTCCATTTTACCCCCATAAACTGGGTTCCATTGTCGGTTAACACACATTACGAGTACCCCCATCGTGGAAATACCTCTCGCTCCATTGGTCGGATTATTGTGTTGGCATCCTGGTTGGGTAACGGGAACGCCTCTGTCCACCTGGGGAAAAGATCGGTCACGACTAGGAGGTATCTCTTTCCTCGGTGTGTGCGTGGGTAGGGGCCCATGATATCGACAGCAATGTGTGTCCATGGAGTTTTCGGCTGACGGGGTGTGTATCGTATCTTTGGTGTAGGGTAGGGCTTGTTTTCATAACATTTCTGACACCTGGCGACATATGCCCTCACATATCGACTACTTCCTTGCCATGTATATCTGTTGGTCAGGGCCCTTAAAGTCTCGTGTAAACCCGGATGTCCTGCATGGGGGTGGTCATGGTGGTGTTCACAGATACTGTCTCGTAGCTCATGGGGACACAGATTTTCCATTGATCTGCTTGTGGGTGCGGTCTCGCCCAGATTATGCCATTTCTTCACTCGTATTGTGATGGATACCTCCTCATTAACTCCTGTAATTTGGGGTCAGNGTACTGTTCTGGATACCTCCTTATTAACCCCTGTAATTTGGGGTCGGCCTGCTGTTGGTCTCGTAACAGATTTTTGTTTTCGTGGAACTTTACTAACTGTAGTTCCACGTCATCCGGCCGTGGGAGTTTTGGGGGTGAGAGGAGCAGTATTCACTCCCAGTCGTCGGTTTCTGTCTCTTTGTTGGGACTCTGTGGTCGACGGGATAAGGCATCGGGCAGCTCGTTGTTCAAGCCTGGACAATGCTCGATGGTGAAGGAGAATTCCATTAACAATAAGGCCCACCTACCCAATTTGGCTTTCTCGTCACTCTTGGTTTTTAGCCATGTAAGGGCCTTATTATCCGTCCTGAGAATGAATGGTCGGTCCTCAAGGTAATAGCGGTATTTGTGGACTGCCCAAATAACTGCCAAGCACTCCTGCTCATTGCTGTGGTAGCAGCGTTGTGTCTCGTTTAAGCATGGTACTAGCATATGCCATAATTCGTCGCTGGTTCTATGACTGCTCCTGGTATAGGACAGCGCCCATTCCGGCTCCACTTGCGCCGGTCTGTAAGATTAGGGGTAATTCTGGCATAGGCCGGTATAGCATGGTTATGTCGCCATATCGTGCCTTTAATATTCGGAATGCTTCTTTGTGTCTGTCTGTCCACTTCTAGCGAGTTGTTTTGAGTAGAAGTTCATTGAGGGGAGCCATAATAGGGGCGACATCTGCTATAAACTCTCTGAGCCAATTACATAACCCCAGAAAACGTTTCAACTGTCTCCTGTTAGTTGGTACTCTAGCCTCCTCAAACTCTCTCACTTTCTCGGGCTTTGGATAGTTCCCGTCGGGGGTAATTATGTGCCCTAAGTATTCTACTCGGGTCTTCCCGAAGTGACACTTCTCCAGTCTGCACGTGAGTCCATGGAGTTCAAAGCGCTCCAGGACTTTTTGCAAGTGCACCTGATGTTCTTCCCATGTGCGCGAATATACAATGACATCGTCCAGGTATGCTAGGCAAAATTGGCCGCTATAGCCTGTCAAAACTACTGCTGACATCAGTCTTTGGAAAGTAGCGGGTGCATTCTTCAACCCGAAGGGGTTGTAAACGCAGCATATTTCCTGTATCCTGGGTGTACCGGGATTTGCCAGTATCCACTGTGCATGTCTAGAGTGGAGAATATACATGCATCTCCTAGGTCGCGGAGCATATTAGCCAGGTTTATAGTTGGGGGTGCTATAGGNTGCGTCCCCTAGGTCGCGGAGCATATTAGCCAGGTTTATAGTTGGGGGTGCTATAGGGTATGTGATATTGTTTAAGGCCTGGTAGTTCACACAAAAGCGAAGTTCTCCAACTATCTTTGGCACAAGTACCACTCTGGCATTATATGGTGACTCAGTTGGCTCCACTATTCCTTGCAATTTCATCTCGGCTACCTGGTCTAAAATTATTTGCCTGCGGTAGGCGGACGGGTTACCTGGTCGGCAGTATATGGGGCGAGCATCGGTTACGCAGATTTCATGTTGAATGGCCGTGGTCTGATTTAATCTGCCGGTATGCTCAAATACAGCTACGTGAGCATTGAGTATCCGCAATAATATCCTGAGTTGGTCAGCCTCGAGATGGTGGTTTACCTCTTCATTACAAATTTCTTGTAATTTTTGTGTGTTTATTGGGGCTTCCCAGTTAATGGCCATCCTATCCTGCTTGCCCAAATATAGGCGCTGTTTTCCACAGTCGATTATGCAATTTTGGCTTATTAGCGAATGTTGCCCGAGGATAATCTCCTCAACTACATGCGGTGCGCAAAAAAATTCAGTTTGGACTGTTTCTACCTCTGTGGACACTGGCAATGTTATAACTCCATCTATGGTCAGTCGTGACTCAGACTGGACCATTTGAAGTATTCTGGAGTTTTCCTTTATCTGGCTTTTCCGTTCGGGAGTTAGAAGCTGGCTTTTAATGAAATTGCCTGTTGCGGCCGTGTCCAGTACTGCCATAAGTTCCTGGTTATTTATGCGGACTCCTATCCGAGGTGTGTGTGTTCCCGGCTTCAGATCGCTTAACGTTAAAATTGGTTCCACCCTTTGAATTATGCTGGGGCAGACGGGCGACTCTGTGTCCCGGCGGCGGCATTTCCCGGATCCCTCTTTCCACCCTGACGGTTCCCCTTCCCTATGTCGAGGGGGCCAGCTGTGGTGTCTTTTTCCTTAGCGGTTGCTAGGCGGCTTCTCACTGTGGGACAGTCTCGGTGCAAGTGTCTTTCAGGGCAATACCAACACTTAGGTGTCAAGTATTGTCCTTCTGCGCTTCTAGCGGGTCTGCTATTCTCTGCTGTTCGCGCTGCGTGTACGGGGGGCAGGCGGGTCGGATTGTTTGCTTTCTCCTGTTCTTCGTAATCTAGTTCCGCTTCTATCGCTCTCTGCACCAGCTCCTCTATTCCCGTCGCCAGAGGGCCGTTTACGCACTCCCTCTACCTCGGTGCTTTCTCGAGCGATACGAGAATACATTTGCGCTTTTCGTCTAATAAAAATCTCTGATTCGTCCTGTCTTTGTTGCTTGTGTGTGTAAAAGTCTGTTCGTAAGGCTGTAAGGACTTCCTCTCCTGCGAACTTATTGTTCAGGCGGGTCGCGAACTGCTCCCAGCTCGTCACAAACTCACCATATTTGTTCCACCAGATAAGGGCCGCGCCTTTTAACTGCTCTCGTGCCTTCAGCACCCACCATTTGTTAGGAATCCTGCCGGCCTTGAATTCGTGTTCACAATTATTTAGAAAATAATATACATGGTCTTCATGAGGCCTGCCTGAAAATTCGGGCAGCACTATTTCTTCGGGTATTCTATGTGTCTGTTCTATGTGGCTAGCAGGGGTTCGGTCCGGGGGTGAAAAGTGTTCCCTTCCTTCTCAGTTTTGGCGCTTCCTTTGCTCCCGGCATTTCCAGCAGTTGTATTGGGTACCTTCCGTAGGTCGGAATGTCTGTGGCCAACCGATACACTTATTACAATAGTTCTGTGAACAGAGGTTGCACCGGAGCCTGTACAGTCCTGTCCTGCTACAAAATGGAGCACTGCATGGCTCTAGTTGGGGAATTTCGTCTTCGCTTCCCCCATCCCTTGTCCTTAGGTTCTCTAGTAGGGTTTCTTCGGCTCTCGCCTCCCTTCCCTCCGGTGTCTTACTGATACGCATATCCTCCACACTTTTTGCCCGCCGCCTATAGGAATCCCTATGTTGCTGGCCTAGTATCCTTGCCTCCTCTAGTAGGAATTGGTCGGGCGCCAAAGGGTTTGATGAGACCCCCTTAAGTCTTTGGTTCATCCTCCTGACTAGCTCTGTAGTTCTGGTACGGGTGAGACCCCTTTTCTCGGGTATATGGGTATAGTCGGGTTCTTAATACTTTCTTTACAGATGTATCTATGCCCCATCATTGGGAAGCCAAATAAACTTGACGCTATACTGCCTCTGTGGAAGACACTGTGGCTTATAGTGTCGTGGTTAATGCCCCCAGGCACAGCCTATAATGTGCTTGGAGGTTGAGGGTTTTGTAATAATGAAGACTTTTACTGTTTCATTTGTTAAGGACGAATATATTGTCTGGAGTTTACACAAGTACTACATACATCAGCCCTTCCAAGGTGTGGTAACTAATTTGACTACTCGTATTCACTGGGCGACTTCGTAGTTGAGTGGGGCTTCTCTGGGCGACGATTTTTATACTTAACTCAGCGGTGAGTGTTGGTAGGCTGTCATCTAGGAATGAGCTCCGGCGAAGTGGTAGGCCTTGGAAGAAGGTACGCAGGTGCTGCAGTCTCCAGGGACTGCGGTGCGGACACGTGCTCACGTCTTCTCGCGATTCCTTGACGCAACTCTTCCCTCGGCGCGGTGATAATCAACTACCCCCACTACTCTCGAAGCAGGGTTTTTATGCTTGCAAGCCTCCAGTCTTAATTGTTGACACGTGGTGCCTTGTGGGGGGGAGGCGGTGAGGGAAGTGGAGTGGTAGAACGCAGAACAATGCCTTTCAAAACACGTGTCCTGGTTTCTGAAAGTTTGGGGGGGGGGGTAGTACCTCGCCCCTAGTTTACTCTCGTCAGCTATTCCTTCCATGGTGCATATATTTTGAGTTTAGGCGAAATACACATGATAATTTGCTGATATCTCGAGAAATCCCTGTGCTCCACAGATCTCCCAGCAGGCTAGAGGCATACGGTGGTGAAGGGGGGTGGCGGGGAGGCATACACAGCAGGACGCGCAGCAAGACATGTGTAACTGCGGTCCACCACCTGCCTCGTGCCACATGTCGCCTGGTTATACTGGGGGGGAGGGGGTTGTGGGCCAGCGTCGCTGTCGCTCTAAAATTCCTAAACCGTCACACGAAAGATTTCTTCAAAATCTATCCCAAACCGACGTGTTTCAATTTCGTTCGTTTTTCTTTAGCTTTGGAAAGCTTCGTAATAATTTTATCGGTTTCAAAATTAAAGCAGTGGTGGCTCGTTTCCCGTGATAGTTTGTTTATCCGGCAGATGTGTGCTATTGTAGGTTATCGGGCGGACGTTTCCTATTTACGTGTGGCTAGGCCCTTATCTTAGGAGAAGGGGGGTGAGAAGCAGCACAAAGGCTTGTGTGCTGTCGCCCTTAACTTCACTTCAAAGTCAGTCGGTGGCAAGGGCAGTTAGAGAGAAGTCACTTCAGGTCAAGCTTCAATTCTAGACTGTCGCCCTTCAGGGCAGTGGTACAATGTTCGCCTAGGCCACGTCTGGCGTGACGAGAACCCCCACATCGACAACTAGACTTTATTTTATTTATCCGCCTGTCTGGGAGGTAGCAGCAGTTATAGTTTCTTCGGGCCAGTTTTTATAACAAGGATTAATTTGTAAACGACTGTGGCGCTTTTTCTGCACTTGCATGGTTATGTGTGAACGTTCGTACTCTGCATACTAGAACTTCGTATGTAAACTGTGAAACTTCAATGATAAATAAAGTATAGAAAAAAATAATCTGGAACTTGAACTTATTTTTTAATTAATCGGCGTCAATTTTACTGAGTCTCGTGTTCCACCTTTGAGCTAGCAGTGGCAACGTAACATGGGCAGTGTAACAGCGGCCGAACATGACATATTATTAAATTCCTAAAATACTTACTTTTCTAACAATTTCATAGTTTTCCTTGACCAACACATGAATAAAAGGGTAGTAACCGAAAATAAAAAAATCCAAGATTGTGGAGCCTGATTCCCCTTAAGTGATCAGGCTCATGAAGATTCCAAATTTACATATGGTGAAAGAATACACAGAGTGCATACAAATAGATCTCAAGCATAGCTTTCAAAAGTGTTTAATTTACAGTGAACAGCCTATATGATTTCTCACATTGCTGGGCCACTTTTGCAGGAAATAAATCGGGGACACTCAAAATGATCATTAACGTTTTCCAGTGGTTTGAAGCTGAACTGTTTATTCCTGCTCCCTCAACATAATATTATAAATGTGATAACTCGTGTAGTATATGGTTCATGCTCAAATCGTGATAAGTGCAGACTGTTTATTTCAAAACACATTATTCTAAAATAGTATTTAGTGGGGACATATTCTTCGTTGTTAAAATAATGTATTATTAATTAGTGTACGTGTTTTCTTTCAACTATAACATTGTTTTCCGCAGCATATACTGTAATATCTATTGTACTTTATCAAACAAAATCTGAGAAACAAGTTATTGATCAAAATATTTCCTTTAACAAAAACAGCAAAAAGGTGCACATTTTTTTTATCACTGTGAAATTTATTTACTTTTTGTAAAGAAAATATAAACATAACTCATCTTGCAATTGTACGTTGAATATAAAGTGTACTTTAACTTCCGTTTTATTTCTCGGCACATTCATGTTAAGGGCGAAACCCACCACAAAGATTTTCATTCAAGAAAAACTAGGCGTTTCCCAGTTTTTGTGTGACAACAAACCATCAGATGGAGGCCCTTGTGTGAATACTGCTGATATAAAAGTCTTAAAAGTGTAAAAATTGTGGGTTTTTTTTATTACATACTTCTAATTGAATCAAAATACTTAATTTCACACATTTAACCCTACTATCACCTAGAAAACCTCACACTACTCCTGGCACAATTCAACAGATAGAGTGACAGGACACATAAACCTAATCCCTCGATCGATCGAGTGAGTGAAGAGAATTGGACGGCTCTTAACAGCGAGGTCTTGAGAGCCGATGAGGGTGGTTTAGGTGAGTATGGAACAGCATCGAAATGGAGGGTGGGGGAAATGGGAGATCCCCGAGAAAACCAACCGACCAGCGGCATCGTCCGGCACGATTCCCACATGCGATTTTCCGGGAGTGACCCAGCCGGGGATTGAACCTGGTTCGCTTTGGTAAAAGGCGAGCAGGCCAACTGCTCAGCCACCACGGCCCCAGGATTGATCGAAAGATTGATGGGAAAATTGGAAAGTTATGGGAAAGATTGTGAGATTGATGGGAAGATTGCGACAGATTGATGGAGGATTGGTGAGGAATTGTGGAGGAGGATTGCTAGGGATTTGAGAGGATCGCGGTTCGTGTGGTGCTAATTGTGGTACATGTGGTGATAATTGCAGTGCATTCGGTGCTAATTGCTGTGCATGCGATGCTAATTGCGATGTGGAGGATTGCTGGGGATTGGTGAGGATTGGCGGTGATTACTGAGATTTGGTGAGGATTGAGGAAGAGGATTGTGGAAGATAGCGGAGGATATCAGAGAAGGATTACTGAGGACTGATAAGGAGGATTGGGATTGATCGAAGTATTAATATCTGAGAAGAGCACGAAAGATAAGACTATCACCTGAACTGTCCTCGTACCTTCCAAGTCTCAGGGGTCTTGCACTATTGGTTCCTAAACCATAGACAGCTATGCCTATACAATTATGGTAGATGCTGATCCATACAATGTTATAAAATACTTGTGCAGAGATTCGTTACTCATACGATGGGCTTGGTTTAGTCATATATACATACATTTAAAAAAATCCGAATAACATACTTATGCCTACAAAACTGTCAAGGCAGTGAATAATTTGCATTATCTGACATTATGTATCAATTAGACTTCAAGAGAGGAGACCATAAATGTGTTGAGACACTTTGCATACTTTTGCTATATCCTATGTATAATTTCGGCACATTATAACAAATAAATAGATAATTTTTAATATAAAAATTAATTTTTAAAATCCGATAATAAATACAGATTTACGATTTGACACATCCTATGCCTATAAAAGTAGTATGGCTGCCAGAAACATGCATATATGCTTGAAGGGTCAGTGGATGTAACCGCTAAGCTCCTTCGGGTAGCCCAGAAATCCCGAGACTAGCCGAAGTCGTAAATCCGCCGAAAAAGCGATCCTCAGCCGCACAAGCCGCACTTTCCCATTTAAAATACATTGTGCCCATAGCCCAGGGGTGCTCAGACTTGTACCATCAGCAATCGACCGCAAAAAAAGTGGGAGGGGGGGGGGAGCAAGCGATCGACAAAAATAAGTAAGGGGGTAGAACTGGGCTCTAACATGACATATGGTAAGCCTGTCGCTGTTACGAGCTTTGTATGTTTTTTTTTTTTTTGTTAAACCCGGCCACACTTGCGTGTTACTATGCCGAGTACACTTTGATCAGGTTATGTTTACATTTTGTAAATCGTTGCCACCATTTTTCGAAGAGAGCGTGACCTAGTGAGAATATTCATAACGATTAGCGCGAATGTGTACTCTCATATCGATTAGCGCTCCAGGCGACGGATAAAATTGCTGTTTGATTTGACCAAACTTGCAAACTTGCCAAAACAGAATAAATCTCACAAGGCAGTTTCTTAATCCAGAAAGCCACTCATTACAAACAATGGGAGCAAACAATACTAAGTCGCGCCGACCACTCCAGCGGTGCACAGCGTTCTTTTCGGCGTGACTTTACATTTTATTATTACATATCACAGTGACGCCGTACGAGTGGCCGACGGAAGGCGCTTATTTTTAATTTCTTGAAGGAATGTGGACATATGTCCGCGATCGACCGGTCGATCGCGATCGACCGTTTGAGCATCCCTGGATCCCTATATAAACACTACTAGTAGGATTCATTACACACGATGAAAACCCGCAGCTAAAACTAAGTTCATATGTCTTTACTTTTATATCCTACTTCTTAAGGAAACTGCGTAAGCAAGTTCTTAAAATGAGAGTTTTTTTTTTACCCTTTCCATCGATTTTGTTTTTCTTTAAATACAGTTACTATGATAATTGATTTTTTTCCCCATTTCTGATAAAAATCATATTCCCAGAATATTAATTTACTGAGCTATCTGTAACCGTGCAAACAAGGAATGAAAAAAAAAATCAGAACTACTTATTCTTAAAACAACGGAGCTGTAAATGATATTTTACTCAACTTTGGCGAGTTCCACCGCTGCTCGGCAGGAGGAGGGGACGCATTCCTGGCATTCACTCGCTCTGTTGCCAGCTCATACGTATTAGCCTTGCCAGCGAAACCATCCCCTTCGACTGGCCGCTAGCTAACTGCAGGCCGCAGGTGCGTCTTCCACGCAGAGTAAACATATATTTACTGGTTTAACTTGGGGGGAAACAAGCGACTCGTTAATGTTGAAGGCAAAGGAGGGAAGGCAACTTAGAATTGAAAATGTTAGACGAACGTAAATTATAATTCCACTGTAAATTTTAATGTTTACGTAGTTACTTTAATGAACGGTCGTAAATGTGTAGGTGCCAACTTAATTTTCATAATGCAACATGGTAATGCACCAAAGAAAGGGATAGAGAACCTGGACGGGATTGTCTGTGAGAATGCAGTATAAAAATGCCTACAGTTGAGCTCGTCAACTTGCCATACATTCTGGCAACAACCAAACGTTAGGAGAAACAGCAATGTCAGTAACAATAAGGAACATTGAAATGTCAGTGATCGCCTAATTGTTATATTTATTTAGCACTCGTCGAGTAACTCGCCCTACGCAGAACTCGTGCGCTTCGCTCGACGCCATCGCGCGTGCGCGCCCACACACGCGCACACGCACCACAGTCTCTCTCGCCTTCTTCCGCCGCTGGTTCTCCTTGTTCACTTGCTCGTACACTTCGCCAGCTGATTACCACTAAACTGCCGCCCTCCGGACGCGACGCTAATTCTAGAGGCAATAAAAATAAAATAATAATAAATACTTCACCCCCCCCCNNNNCCCCCCCCGCGACATGTTACGGACATATGACAGAAAAAAGTGGAAATTAGCGTTTTTGAACATGTATATCAATAGCGTATTATAATTCCACAGAAAAGTTATGTAAGCATGTAAAAATTAAGGAAAACTTAATATAACTTAAACGTAACCAAATGAGGACAGCATACAAAAATACATGAAAATATCTGTGGACGACTACGAAGAAAGACGAACGTAGATGGCTTTTCTATGACAGAACGGTAGCGTTTGTACATATCCCTTGGTCTATCATTTGTGTATAATGGTTATAACAGATACCAGTTCTTAGAAAGGTCACTGTAGTTTCCTTACAGGAAACCTAGTAAGTTAGTTTATTGTAGTCACTTTATGTCTTCCAGTTTTCATGCATAAATAATGTATGTTTTCGCCTCTGTGTTTCTCTCCGTTATTGCTGTGTCATCCAGAGTTTTTGAGATATATCTGTATACATATACTACTGTATCCATTGTCCCTCTGGCTATTCGCTTATTTTCTGCCTTATTTAGCTTGTAATTACGGGCTCTTCTTCAGGGTAAATTTTTACGAGTCATTTACTTACATGCTGACAATAGCTAATCTTGGCTTGTTTGCCGTATGGATTTTGCAACATAATTTGTTGATGTTACATATAACAAAGTTCTCGAGTAAAGAGTCGAAAATAATTTCTTCGTCACTTATCCACAGTGCAAGAAATATTCAAAGAGTACGTGATTTCATCTTGTACAGCTCAGTATGGTTAGGCCTATCTTTAGAAGGAATGTAACATTGCCTCTATCGTCACCAAACTTGCCACAGCAAGGCGGTCGTCTACCTGACGTTTGAACTCCGTTGCAGCATGTTTGAAAAACTCGTTATCTCATAAAACTATTAGACGAGTCCCAAGTACGTTTACCTACGAAAGAAAAAATACCCGATACGAGGACTGAATGGTACTTTACAGATATCGCGTATCCTACAAATATGATTTTACAGCCCTCCAATGTTCGTTAAGAACGAATTTTCCAGACTACTGCATCTTAAAACATACTACCCGGACACGAATGAAACTACGATAGGAGCCTGCACAGAACTTTGTACACACTTTCCATCCAATAAAATATAGGGTCACCGTTGAAAAGTTCATGGGTACACGCAGTACAACACTACACTCCAGTTCAGAGCCCTGCACTAACGACGATGGCACACTTGATGCTCGTGGCAGTGTAACCCTTATCATTCCTGCGCTTCAGAGCCTCAAACACGAAAATAGCTCTAGGTAATCTAGCAAATATTTTCGGAAGGTTTTTTACTTTTGGTTGCTTAAAATGTCCCTTCTTAGTGCCGTAGTCATATTGGGGAATAAATGGAGGTGATTTAAACTATAATTTACACTTTCAGTTACATTTAAATTGACAAGCACGTCCACGGATTTTGTGAAAGTCAAATCTAGAACTTTTTACAAAATAAAGATGTGTCTCAACTACTACGCTATGAAGGTTATTTACACTGAGATACTGTTATTTACACTGAGAGAAAGGTTTGTTTAAGCGGGACAACATATTTGTTACTCAAATTTTGTTGCCCAAAACAGAGGCTTTGTCATATCAATTGCGTATTTTGTTAGATGAACAAAATCATTTTTGTTGCTTTTCAGGTTTTGTTTACTAAACGAGATATTTTGTTGGGCCAACCGTATATTTGCTTGGCCATACACAAACAACTGTTTTGTTGACTGGAACAAACTTTTATCCCATGTGTATCTAAATGACACAGGCGCGTTTGTGTTTTTCGGACGCGTATGTGTACCACGAGCGCTTACACGTAACTCACTGTTCAATCCATTTGTGCGTATGAGTTGGTGGATATGTACGGAAGAACGTAAGAAAGCTGGTCAACTCCCAACTCTTCCGTGTCCATGAATCCGTTTAGCCAACCGGAATAATCAACTTTGGTTTCTTGATATTCGTTTTCGTTGCCGTTGTGGAATACAAAGCAACAAGGGCATGTATATGCTGGGGCTATTAACATTTTATTTTAATAAACCTGCGCGCATTGTTTTTCAGTAGTATTTACGTAGTGTTTAATACAAAAAAAAACTTTAAATTGAGGTGCGTATATTATAAAGCTTATATCAGTGTGTTTTTGATTTCATAAATTGTAGATATTTACGTGAACGTGTATTGTAGAATTGCTAAATCCATCCTGATTTATCCTCTTTTTCATTTACGCGTTCCGTTTCCGTATAAATACGCATCCTTGTATTGCATAACTGACATTATAGTACTTGACCTGGGGTTGGCCGTGCCCAATGGCAACACAGCAATAAATAATATGAGGACATCAGATAATTTCTAATATTTCTGGGAACATAAACTTTTTGATCAAATAAAATTGTTTAACACATAAAACAGTAACGTGAAACAAATTTAAACATTTAATTTGAAAGAAAAATACTCTATTTTTAGAATGAATATCTTAAGAATTAATATAAACGAGATAATATGAAATATTACTGCAATACTCATGTGAATTTGTTAATTTATATACAATACTGCATAACTTCATTATGACAGCAAGAATATTTTTTTTTCACTAACCCAAAATGTTACATTCAAAATATTCGTTTATGAAAAACTTAAAAAATGTCATTAAATAATAATAATAAAACCAGCAGAATCTATATATTCGTAATTTTGTCATTCTACATGTTTCAAGTTTCGTTTGAAAAGCTATTTTGGCACCTCTAATTTCTACACAAATAGCTAAATGCACGGCAAATATAGCAAGCTTTTTCTCACACATGCCAGCCAAAAGCCAAGGTTGGCGACTTGGTGCGCATCTCCATGCAGAAAGGCATCTTCGAGAAAGGATTCACAGTGAATTGGAGCACCGAACACTTTCGTGTGCGACGTATACACAACTTTGCCCTGAGGACCTACTTTCTCTAGGATATGAAAATTTTACCATCCATGGTGGTTTCTACGCAGAGGAGATTCTGCCTACAAAGTTTCCTGATGCGTTTTTGGTCGAGAAGGTTCTGGAACGACGTTATGGACGGCCGTTCGTCAAGTGGTAGGGTTTAGTAGCCTGCTACAATTCCTTGATCGATGATGCGGACATCGAGCAGTGAACACAGAACATTGCAATTAATATGCCTGTTTATTTGTCACTTCTCATTTTGTACATTACTAAATAAAATTAATTTTTAAAAAAATATTATTTGTTTAATTTATTTTAAAACCCCTCGGAATTTAATAAAAAAAAACTTTTTAATAAAAATACTTATGTTGAAAAAAAAAAACAAATAAAATATGACAATTTACATACATTGCAGGAATGGTCCTTGTCACCATTCAGTACAGGCCGATGGCAAGCAGCATAATCGAGAAATTACCGCTACCTAGCCATTGAAAATAGAATCAATTATGGAGGGCGCCAACAACACCACCTTATAGTTAACAATATAAACAAATATGGCTGCCACCTGGTGGCTAAATTGACCGCTCGCCCTGTGGCGATATCGATTATTAGTCCACTAGTACCATCTAGGTGATGTAAAAGTAAACATATGAAATTCAAGATGGCAGCCTCCAGCAATGTATAAACGAGTGACAAACAAAAAAAAACCCCAGACGACTGCGTAGACAGAATGAGTAATGATAAGGGAGGGGAGGGGAATGTTAAGACAAACTGCTAGATGTGGTGCTAAGGGAACCTCCGGAAATTTCAGTTTTTGAAATAAAGTTTTGGTTAATAATTTTAATAATTTTTACATAGATTTTTAATTAATTTTTTTAATATTAATTGTTTATATAATGTTTAAAATATATTTTTTTAAATAAATAATAAATATTTAACAAATTTTTATGAATTGTTTGGGATTTTTGAGATTTCTTTATAAATAGTTTTAAATGTTTTGAATTTTTTGGGTTTTCAAAGACAAATATCATTTAGTTAAGGTAAAAGGTCAAGGTTACCAACATCCAACATTGTGGACAATATGGCCGCCAGGTGATCGGAATGACAGCGTGAACAGCTCCACCGCCCTCCAGCCCTTGGCCACGACTTCCCATTTTTCTACTACTTACATAAATGCGAATATAATCATTTAAGACTATTTTATTCTTGTACGTACTTAAAATTTTAGCATAATTTGTTCCTAAAATTGTTAGATATACACTGAAGAGCCGAAAAAACTGGTACACCTGCCTTATATCGTATAAAGCCCCCCGCGAGCACGCAGAAGTGCCGCAAGACGACGTGGCATGGACTCGACTAATATCTGAAGGTATGCAGGAGGAAATTCACACAATGAATCCTGCAGGGCAGTCCACAAATCTAATCTGCGCCAATTTGAGAAAGGGTCGCACGTCTGTCACGTTCAATGATTCTCGTCAGTCTTTTTCCGGCCGCAGCGATGTCGAAGATGTGATGTTTTACCGGATTCCCGATATTCACGTTACACTCGTGAAATGGTCGTACGCAAACATCCAAATGTTATCGCTACCTCGGAGATGCTATGTCCCATCTCTCGTGCGCCAACTATAACCCCACGTTCAAACTCACNCGGCTGGGAGTCACTTATGAAAAAGTGTAACGCTCGGTAACGTTACGATGAGTCACCGAACGAGAGAGAGGCCCGCCGAATGCCTTGCGTCTCTCTCCCACTCAACTATGATCGGTCTGCCGCGCGCGCAGCACTACGTTGTCACGTAAAATCTTCGCCCGTAAAACCGACTTTACAGGCAACCATTTTTTGTGTATGTATATGGGAAGTCCCAGGAGGAAATTTAATTATTCTGGGAAGTAAAATGAGAGGTTATTTTAAGCAAAATATTTAAATGCAATTGTGTCCTATCCCAAGTGGTTTCCGGCCTAGAACCACAAACATTAATGATTGCTTTTTACAGTGACGAGAAGCAAAAGTTTAAAGTAAATTTGTTAAAATTCTATCATTCTAATTACCCTATTATCGTAAGAACACTGTGTTCTTTGTCAAGAAGGCGTGTGTTTATTTTAGTTGGGCAACAGCGTCCTTTAAACGAGCTAACAATTCATCACGTTTAGCAACTTTTCATTTAAACATTTTGTTCTTCGTCGAACCTCATAAACAAAAGTCTAACATGGTGCCACGTCTAACAATCCACCGAATAGGGAACGTAGTATCGACATGTTTCACAAGTCTGGTAGAATGCGGAGGAGCGCCGTCATGCTGAAAGTACAAACTGTAGCCTTCCGTGTATGACCTTGGTTGGATTGTTTCTTTACTACCATAATTACTGTTACCAAAAGAGAAATAAGGTATTTAAAATATACGCATGTTGGATACAAAAGGTCAATAGTAATTAATGAATAAGGAGAACATGAGATTAAGAGTTATTATATGATCCAGAGGGTAGTAAAGTAAATAATTCCACGAGTAGTATTTAGATAACTTGATACATTTTAAATATATATAGTGAACATTATAACGTTTGCTGGCATAAGAAAGTGAATATGAATAGACATTATGAAGAAAAAGAAAACAGAGGCAACCCTTTAGAAATAAAATTTACTATATATACATATTTGAATGCCAGGACATTAATTGTTTAGTGAAAATAAGACATTAAGTAAGCCAGGTATATCACGAACAAAGTTTTCATGATTTAAATAATGTAATGATAGTTATTTCTCTTTTTTTTTTTTTTTTTTTTTGTAACTGTTGCCAGTTCACAATGAAAGTTCACCAACTGTTATATATTCAAAATGTGTAAGTACACAAATCGGGAGTTTAATCAAATTAAATGAAGTGGAGATAGACGACGCAGAGGAGAAAGCAGAACGCCATGGCCGTTCTTCAGTGAACGTGACGGGAGTCACAAGTACCCCGTCCCAGCTGCCAGGTTAGACTGCAAAGCTACAGTCTTCCCCATAGTACAGGTACTCAGATAACAAATGTGACTGCTGAACTGTTATCGTTGAAGCAAAGTGACTGAGACGGTTAAACTGTGATCTCTAAAAAGGTCGGGCACGGAATTAATACAAAATCACCGTTACCGTGAAACTGGGTCAGGAAAACACTAGTACGAAATTCAACCATAACGGGGGACGAAAACTACACTGACGTCTACAAAAACTAAACTACATTGTAACACAACTAAACAACATGATAAAATGTAAGTAGAACTTCACAAAACTACATTCTGATTATCAGTGTAGTCCGGTGTTGCGCGTCGTCAAGTACGATGATCACAGCCAGGCGGGGGAATGAAGAATGCCGATCGATACGCAGTGAGCGCTCGTTACAAGGACACGGCTGAACTTTGGAGTTTGTCGCTAGATGGCGTGAGCTTACCCAAACAGCAGCTTTCAGTGCACTACCGTGCTTAAAGGACACGGTAAAAAGAAAAATCAAAGCTTACAGCCCGATGTGACAGCGACACAAAAAATATACGGATGTTAAGAATACACATCCTGAAAGAAACATGCATGTGCAGTTAACTGCTCATAAATGCGTTGACAACTTGGCTGAAGCTTATTTTGTGAGACTGAAAGGCTTGAAAAATGTGGATGTAAGGAGGCCCTCAATAAGTTAAGATTAATGCAATTCAATGAGATAATTATCTCTTTCAAAATTAATCAATTATAAATTAAATTAAATAATATCCCCAATTGAAACTAAGCTAATATAATTAAAAGGTTCAACACCAAAAATAAAAACTAGAAAAAATTATTTAAAAAAATTTTAAAACATTGCAGACTCCCTACTGAAAGCAGATGCTAGGGTGTTTCTCTTCATACTTATTGTTAAAAACAAGATCAGTAACACAAATCACTGGTTATGTTGAAGCTAATGTTAGACTCTACAAACTTATTAGTAAACAAGTACAAAAGCATTACAAACCTTTACAAGAACTTTGAAACAAGACATAAGACTGATAATTATAATTTGAAATCAATGTATAAACATACATTATAGATTATACAGTCTTAAAATTAAATGGGATGTCCATTAAGACTAACAAACATGATGAGAATGAAAATAAAGACGACTGCACTGTTAAGATTTAACTTATATCATAATAGCTTATGAAATAGTGCCTAGGGTTTTGATGAAGAGCTTTGCTCCTTAAACTAGCATTGATTTGCCTAGTATTGTTTTACTTAGCTTACTTTAGCTTAGGTAAGTTTAGCTTCGTAAGCTTAGTTTGTTTTGTGGGCTGCAGCTATAAGACGTGCATGCCACAAGGAAAGTAACTAGCAAGGTGGATTATCAGTCTACATGACCATTTAAGTGACCATACACCATTTTTCGAGCTGACTAACCTATTTTAGGTTATGAGAGGATTTATTTAACTGGAAGATGTTGGCCCGACCCACAAATTTCCCGTTAACTTGGTCGCAATGTGCAACCGTAACTGGTGTGAGAAACTCTTGAATTTGATAAAGACCTGTAGGCATGTTTAGCCGCACTCTTGTCGATGGCTTTACTCAAGGTGTGTGCTCGGCACAACACGAAATATCCTACTTTAAATGAGTTCTGTTTACAATCCTAATCGTTTATTATCTTTGATTTGCCATGTGACAACTTAAAATCCTCACGAGCACTTTTACAGGCCTCCTTGATGTCGTTTGGGTGATCAGGTAAAACATCAGCTAGTGACCATAGACTGGACAGAGGAGTGTTTGGTTTGCAGGAGAACATGAGTTCAAAAGGGGTTGTTTTGTGTCCCTCGTGGCGATCATAATTAAATGTAATTTGTAACCACTTGAGATCTTGGTATCGCCTATCCTGGATGGCAGCATGAAAAGTAATAAGTGCTTAATGGAGATTTCTGTTCAAGTGCTCCACATGTGACGGCTGTGGATAGTAAGGTGTGGTGGCGATATGTTGGATACAATGAGTGACACACATTTTTTTGAAAACCTTATACTTAAACTGTGAACCTCAGCCTGAGATAATAACTGAGGCAATTACAAACATTTTAAAAATAATGTTTTTTAGTGAAAATATTGTTGTCTCTGAAGTTGCTTTGTGCAGTGCAATGAGCCAGACAAATTTGGTAAATGCATCTATGGACATGAATAACATGTTATTCCCTGATTTGGAGCAGGGGAGAGAGTCAACAAAATAAATGAAAATCTTCTGTAAAGGTCACTCCGCAATGTCAGATGAAATAAAACCCAGTTTAGTATCTTGCACAGGTTTGCTAAAAGCACAAAGTTTCCACATATTTACTATTTCTAAATTGTCCTGATACATACATTTCCTAACAAACATATGCCTAATGGCATTAATGGTTATGTAAGCACCCAAATGAGCTACCAATGGGGATGACTGAAAATATTTAAAAACCATATCACGAAGATTTTGAGGTAAGATCATTTTATGATCTTTGGCGAATAGGGATCTGTAATGCAAAACACCTTTAGATACATTTTATTGCTTAGATGCCATACTTTTTTTTAATTTGATCCATAATGTCGCAAATGAAAGCATCAAATATTTTATGTGTTTCAATATCCTGAAATGCTAAAGGGAAATCGGTCAGCAGTGTGCTGCAACAATTAGGTTCAGGCTATGTAGATGTTTCCTCTCGATAATTTTCAAACATGTGTGACAACGCATCAACGACTATGTTCTGGGTTCCGCGAATTTGTTGGATTTTGAATTTAAATTATAAAATTTTGACTATCCAATGACCTAATTTTTCAAGTTGCTTTGAATGAGCAAGTAACCATGAAAGGGCTTTGTTATCTGTTTCCAGTAAAAATTTCTGATGTCCTAAAAATTGTCTAAATTGGTCAGTTCCGAAAACAACTGCTAATCATTCAAGTTTATACGCTGATGACTTCCTTTCCTCATGAGTGAGTGTTTGTGAAGCGAAAGCGATGGGTTGTCTTTGGCCATCGATTTCCTATTATAAAACAGCACCTAGTGCTTTGATGGAAGCGTCTGTTTGAAGAATGGATGGTTTGGAAAAATCAGCTGTTCGAAGAACTGGAGGGTTGGCTATTGCTTCTTTCAAAATATCAAAAGCATCCTGTTGCTCTTTAGCCCATATAAATTTTGCCCCCTTTTTCCTTAATGCATTTATAGGGGCTGCATGTTCGGCAAATTTTGGAATGAATTCGGAGTAGAAGTTGACCATGCCGATAAATCGGGAAACGCTTTTTGCATCTTTGAAGGAGGAAAATCCCTCAACGCCATGGTTCGGTCTGGGTCGATTGAGACTCCTTTTTTAGAAACTACATGGCCAAGAAAAGAAATTTCGCCTATTTTAAGTTGGCTGTAAGATCTGCATTACGTAATCTGTGAAGCATTTCTCTGGGATGTTTAAGTACACGACTAAATCGTAGAGATAGTTACTAAATCATTGGAAACCGAATTCAAATTTGGAAGTGAAACACTTTCAATGCCAATTAGTTTGTTCAAATGGCGGTAATCAATGATTATCATTACCTTTAGGTACTAGAAAGGCAGGTGAACTGAAAGATGATTTGGAGGGTTCATTGACTTTGGTGTCAAAAATATCCTGAATTTTCTCTCCAATCACTTTTAATTTTTGGTAGTACCAAATCATAGGGATGACATTTCAGAGGTTTTTTGTCAAGTAATTTAACCTTGTATTCAATCAAATTAGTGCGTCCTAGAACTGGGGTCAAAACATCTGGAAAATCTGAACATATTTTTTAATTGCTGGTTGTTTTGCTATATCTAGATGATTCAAGTCAGTAGAATTTTGATTACTTGTGACTTTTGATACTTTTACTTCTTCACAGTGTTGTGATTGTGAACCAGAAAATGTAATTATCACCTTTTGATTAAAACTAAACATGATACATCGTGCTTTTAGATCAATAAGCATGTGTGTCTTAGTAATTCAATCTGCTCCTAAAATAAGATAAATCGTTAGAATGTTGACTAAAAGTATGGCAGCGATGAAATAATCCGCTATATGTTGCTTATGGCGATAGTGGTTCTATCACCTTAGGGTGAACAGGTAAATGTAAAAATTATTTCCAGCAGCCTAGTTAGACACCTATTTAAGCCCATACTACTGGGAGTAGCCTGTGGTGAAATAGCTGTTTCACTTAACTGTTCAGCCTCGTCAACGCCAATGCTGAATTCGTCCATCCAATCCATGCTATTCAGATTAGCTATGGAAGGCTGGATACGATCGTTAAATGCCAGTCGTGTCTTTTTACGCAACATTGGCACATCACCTGACTATTAACTCATATTGCAATTCGTCGCCAATGAGTAGTTCCGGAACCGTACAGTTAGCAATTTCAAAAATGAATAATGAACACACATGGTGAGGAAATGGGGCTATAACTCACGTAAAAGCACGCAAAGTGTTGTTTACTAAGACTAGCACTAATAGCAATAGTTTGAGATAATAACTACCTATATTATTAACTAACAACATATTTTAGAGAAACTCCCTAGTTATTTTCTAAATAAATATTATGGCAAAACATTTGTGGGAACCGTGAGAGAAAGAAAAGGCATGCGTAAAATTATAAACACAAAACAAGTCACACTTTGCCAAAATGTCCGCGCAGAAGGTTAAACCACTCACAGTGAATAAAAAAATGAGACTTGAAAAATGGCAAAAATGTACACTTAATATAACACAATGATGACAACTAAAACGTAAAATATGTTACCTGTTTCCAAGCAGAACAAAAATATTTATTTAACACACATTTGTAAATTTTACACATGAATGTTTACCAGATTACTATACGAGAGTGTCTGGGTAGATTGTAACCATGACCTGCTACTATATAACTATGGCCTTGGTTGGATTGTTTCTCTGCTGCCATAATCACTGCAACCAAAAAAGAAATAAGGTATTTAAAACATATGCATGCTGGATAAAAAAAGGACAATAATAATCAATGAATAATGAGATCATAAAATTTATAGTTAATATATAATCCAGAAAGGAGTAAATTAAATAATTCCACTGGTAGTATTCACATTCCTTAATATATTTTAAATATATATAGTAAACATTATAACTTTTGCTGGAATAAGAAAGTTATTATAAATAGACATGATGAAGAAAAAGTAAAAAAAGGTGCTCCTTTGAAAATAAGATTTACTATGTATGCTTATTTAAGTGCCAGGACATTGATCTTTTAGTAAAAATGAGACATTAAGTAAGCCAGGTATATCACGAACAAAGGTTTCATGATTTGAATAATGTAATGATAGTTCGTTTCTCTTTTTTTTTTTGTAACTGTTGAAAGTTTACCAACTATTGTATATTCAAAATGTGGAGGTTTACTAATTGAGGGTTGAATCAATTTAAATGAAGTGGAGATGGCCAGCGGAGAGGAGAAAGCAGAACGCCATGGCCGTTCTTCGGTGAACGTGACGGGAGTCACGAGTACCCCATCCCAGCTACCAGGTTATACTGCGAAGCCGCAGTCTACCCTATAGTACAGGTACTCCGATAACAAATGGGACTGCCAAACTGATATCGGTTGTGCTGAGTGACTGAGATAATGAAACTTCGAGATGGTGAAACAGCGAAACGGTGAAATTGTGAGACTGTGAAACAGACCTCTGGAAAGGTCAGGCACAGAATTAATACAAAATCACCATCACCGCGAAATAAATCAGGAAAAGAGTAGATCAACATTTACCCAAAACGGAGGTCGAAAACTACACCGGCGTAGTCTACAAACACCAAACTACATTGTAACACAACTAAACTGGTACATGATGAGATGTAAGTAGAACTTCACGAAACTACATCCTGGGTAATCAGTGAAGTCTGGTGTTGCGCATCGTCAAGTGTGATGCTTACAACGAGCCGGTTGAATGAAGAATGCCGATCGATACGCAGTGAGCGCTCGTTACTAGAACGCGGCTGAGCTTCGGAGTTTGCTGCTAGATGGCATAAGCTTACCGAAACAGCAACTTTCAGTGCATTTCACACTTAGTTACAGCGTGAAAAGAGATGACATGAGGTAAACTACAGTTCTTAAAGGACACGGTAAGAATAACAAACAAAGCTTACAGCCGGATGCGAGGGCGACACAAAAATTATGCAAATGTTAAGAATACACATCCTGAAAGAAACATGCTAGTGCAGTTAACTACTCAGTAATGCGTTGACAACTTGGCTGAAGCTTATTTTGTCAGGTTGCGAGGCCGGAAAAACGTGAATGTAAGAAGGTCCTCAATAAGTTAAAATCAATAAATTTTAAATGAAATAAACTAATATCCCCAATTGAAAATAAAGTGATATAATGAAATGGTTTAACACTAAACATGAAAAATAGAAAACATTATTTAAACCATTTTAAAAAAGTGCACGTGTAACTAAAGTATTTTCCTCTATTTGTTCCCCTAATGTACTCCATAAAAATTGCAAATAATTGTGTCGATGATATAGAATAATAGGACCGAACAATATGTTATTAACCGCACCACACATCGAAGGAGAAACGTACTTGGAAATTTGTTTCCACTGTGGCATGTGGCTTACCTTGCGACCATCGATCACTGTTGCGTTTTATGTAACCCAATCCTGGGCAAAGTGGATCCATCAGTATATAGCAATGTAGGAAGCACTTCACGATTGTCAGTTAGTTAGTGACGAAACTCCAAGACTTGCAGATAATCTATACGTGCTAATTGTGGGACTACGCTGAAATATGCCAACAATGCGTTCAGCGTGCTGCACATAATATCAGCGCCCTCATTGTGATGCAAAATGAGCACTGGAAGTTCACCACTTTCATGTAAAGTATTTTACACTCTGTAAAATACTTTACGATCTGGACTCAGATTGAAGGAAACCGCCGACGTTATTCTTCAATAGCTGCAGGAGCAGGAGAAGCCGTAAATATTATGGGCGCCGGCAGAAGGGTGCAAGGGGGTGCACTTGCACCCCCCTGTCAGGAAAGAAAATACATAGAAAAAACTACATTTTTTTTATTAAGTTACTGTTTGAATAAAAACTGAAGGCGTCTAGGTTGCTATCCAAATTTGTTCATCACCTTGTCAATAAATTCAGTATCCTCCTCTACTCTTTTCCTGTGAACACTGAGCATGCACAGGCCGCTTAGCCTCGCGTCTCCCATCGTTGAGCGATTCCACATCTTGACACGTCGTAACGTGCTAAATGTACGTTCAATGCTACATGTTGTTGATGGAATAGTAAAACCAATTTTGATTGCCTCGCATACCGCTGGGTAAAACGGAGTGGCTTGAGCTATTACATCTGCGTATTCAACAACAGATTTATTAAAAACCGCATTATTTGCTTCATTTGTCTCCATCATCTCGTACCATGTGGTAGTCTCGGCAATGAAATTGCGTAGAAGACCTCCGTAGAGGTTCTGTATATCTTTTGCTATCGCTAAAAATGCCGATTTGTCTAATTTTCTCATATTATCTGGGTGAAGCTGCATAAGCGAAAATGCTTTCTTGTGTGTTGAAGAAAATCGAATTTTTGGTGAAAAAATAATAGAATCTAAGTATGGGATGAATATAGATATTCTGAAAAATTCTTCCACATTTTCAGGTGGTTGATTTGATCTGTAAGTCTGTTTTGCCACTACTCGAGGATGCTAAAATTCAACATGCAGTTTTTCGCAAATTTTTTGAGCTTTCTCGAAAATGACCGCAAACTCCATAGAGGCATTATCGCGGTGAGATTGAAGCACGTCAGTTGATTTATTTACGTGATCGTGTATTGCCTTTATATTCATATTTACTTCTTGTAATTGATTGCACATAGGTTCAAGTTTGGCAGAATAGGCAGCAATTACTAAAAGTGTCACAATGTATGTTGGAGTAGTTGCAGTCGTGTAGAGCTGATACGCTTTGGTTTTCGTTGTAGAGTTCGGCGCGTCCTGCGAAAGTTCTTCTAAAACTTGTACAATAATTAGAAAGTTTTCAGAAAATTTTCTGATACTTTTGTGCTTTGCTGTACAACGCGTTTCACAAAATAGAGGTATATTAAGAATTTTATTCCGCCGCAACGTACACTCTCTAAAAAAATTTATAATATCCTTTGTAGTCCCAGCAGTATTTCTCATTTCACTGACAGTATTCAGGCCATTAATGACAAGATTCAATACATGGCTTGCACAGTGGAAAAAAAAAGGCTGAAGGATATTTATCATTAATAATTTTCTGAACACCACCTATGTGACCTGCCATTGCAGCACACCCGTCGTATCCTTGGCCAACAAGTTTATTTAAATCAAAATTACGATCTTGCAGGAAGCGAATAATAGTTTCCGAAATGGCTTTTGAGTTCAATTCTTGTACCGGTACATATCCGAAGAATTCATCACAAATTATTGGTTTTTTATCATCTTTATCATAAAGTAGATTGCGATCACCAATCTATAATTGCTCTGTGCCACTAATATCAGCAGTCTCATCAGCCAAAACTGAAAAAGCCGACGCATGTTTCACCTCCTCAATTAATTTTCTTTTCAGAACATCGAAACAAATTTCAATCAATTCGTTTTGAATTTGATGCGATATGTATAAGGAATTTTTGCTCCTGATTCTAAATGATTCTTCAACATCTCGTCTTCCGAGTCAACTCGAAAATGTAGCAGGTCTGTAAAACAGAACCCTCGTCCACTTTCTCACGAAGTGGAGGGTCATGTCGCCCGCAAAATAAAATAGTTGGTATTATATATTGAAGTTTTAAACGATTTTCTTCAACTTCCTTGTGATATGCCGTATTTAAAGATTCATCAACGATTAGTCCCCTTCTATCCATGATCTTTTCAAATGTATTTTAAGAAGCCAGTGCGTCACAATGCCACTTACTTGTCGCATGGGACTGTGCAGCTTCATGAAACTTTTGATATTTGAGGCAAGGAGAAACTGTAAACTGTCCTTGTAGACCGCGCTGCACTGGAGGCCGAAATAAAACACATATTCTACACAGAGGTCCCTTTACTATAGCTGAGTAGGCTAACCACGGATATGTTGTAAGCCATTCATGTCGGAAAGCTCGTTTAGCATCAAGGTTAACGTCATTTTTAAAATTGTACGTTTTACTAGAGTTCCAAGGATGTCTTAGTAATTTCAAACGTAGATCATCATTGACTTGATAACCGAGGTCCAAACACAACCCAATATCCAATAATGAATTATTTGTGCTTCTGCTAGAAAAATCGAGCGATGAATCTGCTTGAAAATCTTTACGCACAAAGCTGGTACCTTTAAGCAAAAAGTATTCAAATATAATAAATAAACTAATCAATTAACGCATTCAGAAAAAAAAATCAAAAATATTTCATGAAATGATATGATGTATACTTTACCAATTTTTGTGATAACAAATTAGTTGACATTTAAGTCGTGATTTTAAAAGTTTTTATTAATTAATAAAGCTTTCAATTTTTAATGTATATTTTTATAACTTCTATACATAATTATTCTAGAGAAATTAATACAAGTGTTTAAATAATGAATGATAAGTTGCAAATTTAGTTGAGACGTTTTTTTACTATGTTTTATGGGTACTGGTTACTTTTTTTTTCTTTCAGTGTAGTATAACAAAAATGTGAAGTATTTTCTATTATTATTTCTTTGTTTTTGAGTCTTATAACTGACGTGGTTGCAGGCGGGAAATCCCCCGCATCCATCGCGTGACAGCGGGGATTTCCCGAGCAATAATGCCAACCATCGACTACAGAGATTAAGTATGATTTGGATGAGCGAAATATATTCAATCAAATGCCTGCGCGATTTGAATTGGACATTACATTTATTTACATAATAAACATGTATAATTCTATATTTTATATTTGTTAATAGTACAGGGAGCGGCAGAAATAACTCCCGAATGTGAAAGGCTAATAAAAAATACACAAACCATTCTAGTCAAAATTTTATTAAACCTTCTAAAATAAATATGTTTGCCATTTAGTTTGAATTATTTTTTTTCATTTTCACTTAATTTTTAAACATGCCTTTTTTTTAATTTTCACTTAATCTTTAAACATAATATTTTTTTACTTTTCACTTAATGTTTAAACATTATTTTTTTAAATTTTCACTTAATATTTAAAAATAATAATTTTTTTAATTGCCACGTAATTTTTAAACATAATCTTGTTTTAATTGTCACTTAATTTTTAAACATAATCGTTTTTTAATTTTCACTTACTTTTTAAAAAACATCTCACTCAAATGCCGACCGTTACTGTCTATACATGTCTGAAGCCTCACTCTGAAATCACGCATTACTCTACTCTTCATCTCTTGTGGAATTTCCCCGATTTCGTGTCGGATAGCAGCTTTGAGTTCATCGATTGTCGTCGGTTTGTTTTTGTAGACTCTACTCTACAGGTAGCCCCAGAGAAAGAAGTCACAGGCGGTAAGATCGGGTGAACGAGCTGGCCACGGGATGTCGCCCCGCAGTGAGATTAAACGCCCTGGAAACATTTGTCTTAGGACTACCGTAGATTCTCTTGCTGTGTGAGCGGTGGCACAATCATGTTGAAACCATACAGCAGGACTTCCACGTTCATTCAGTTTCGGCTCCAGGAAGTTGTGTAGCATCTCTACGTAACGATGAGATGTTACTGTAACTGTTC
>NQII01000904.1:422966-466805 GCA_002778355.1 Clitarchus hookeri
ATTTTTCCTGAATTTTCTTTGCTATAAACCTCACGGAGCCCGAGACCTTTCCAACGAATGCAAAACCGTGGAAATCGGTTCGTGCGTTCTGGAGTTATAGCGTCAGGAAGGAAAACCCGACTTATTTTTATATAGTAGATTTCCGAGAACAGTTTTCTGCATCTCAGTTGGCACCGATATGAAGCATTAGCTCTTAATATACTGCTTCATCTCTTTACTGCATGGTTAAAGCTCTCGCACATTGAAAGCGTCTAACTGCACAATATAGTTATTTCACTAATAAAAATGTTAATTTTTTCTTTAATTTATAAAGTACTGGATTTGACATACTGAATTAGAATCATTTAAAATTTTTGAAGATATACTTATTTTGGCGTGTTGAGGGTAAAAGTTTTTAGTGTGCAACGGAAGTTGCGCGTGCACAGTGTAACGAAATTCGACCGTGAAAGTGGAAAGGTTATAACCCAACGCGCATGCGCGTATCGTCTAGCTATAAACAAACGCAAGGTACACAACATAGTACGTGGTTTTATTTAAAACCAACAGAAAACCAGTTCATGTAATAAGAAAATTGAAAAACATTTCATTCGTATTGGTAATTCATTGTGAATATATATCTTATTAAATAATTTTACTTACATTGTGCCGTGAAAAATATTTTACTGACAAAAATTGTATAATAAAGTGTTGAAAGTGTTTTCAATTATTTAAGTTTAATTTTTTGTAGGTGTTGTTTTATTAAGTTATACTTCTTTTGGCGCGTTGAGGGTAATTTAATTATGTTCTTTAATCAAACCTTTATTAATTGTATTCAATGTGTTTCTTCAGTCATTTTATTGTTTTTACTACTTAAATAAATTATTTGCTTACGTAATAGAATATTATTTTAGCCACGCCAAGAAAGTATAACTTCTAACGCGCGTACATAAACATCCGCACCCTTTTTTTTTTTACATAGAAACGACGAGAGTCATTTGAAATGTAATGAAGCCTAAGCCTCTTTCTGACAGTTTTTACTGGCGCATTAAGCAAAGCCTCTCTTATAACGCTGCGGAAGTCCTTTTTATTAAGTCAAATCCGTAGTTATTTATGATATTATACTCTGTTTTGGTTTGTGTATGTGTGGAGAAAATAAATGGTTGTTTAAACAAATATACTAATCCTGATTTGATGGACGTGGGATTGAAAACTTTCGCCGTGAAAGAAATGTCACCACGGGCATATAGCATCACTATGCGAGCAGATGTAAAAAGGAGCTACAAGCACAGAGATTTTAGATAAAGAGTTGAGGTGCTAATCACCAATTGCTCACATCTATCGTTCATCGCCATTTTGAATTTTAGTGACTTTGATATTTGAGTTTATCTGAACATTATATAAGCTAGCTTTGACTGAAACATTTGCGTTAACTATATCTCGCCAATTATTGAAGAAAAAAATAACAAGTAAATAATTTCGAAAATTAAAAATTCTGAAAAAAATATATAAAAGACAGATTTTTTGGCTTTTGCTCTACTACTTCAACTCAAATTCCACCAATATTAAGTTTTTTGAGATAACTGCAGTTAAAACAAAATTCGTAAAACCTTCTGAAATATTCCAACCTTTTATATAATACATAAATTTTTTTTAATGAAGGAAAGATTTGTAGGTCTCCATTTTCAAACCAGTTGTCTTAAAAATCAAACTCACACTAACCTATTAAAAATTTATAATATCGAATTTTGCATTATAACAATTAATTACGCATATAATAAAAAAATGTATTGTTATATACCTGCATAAGCAATCATTAGTTCATTAAACCCCAGATGGTAACAAATCACAGATAACAAATATTGAGACTGGAAGTGACACAATCTCAGCTACTAACAATCTAATATAATACTACCTCTACTAAACACCATTCACATATTGCCACCACCAAGACTGTAACATAAGGTGGATCATAAGTCACTCTGCTTCACCTATAAGCATTCATTCACTTAAACTGAGATATTTTGAATGATTTATCACAGCACAATATATACACTGAAGAGCCAAAAATAACTGGTACAGGCGTGCGTGTGCAAATAACAGAGGTATGGAACCAATCAGAGTAACGCGATGCGGTCGGCAGCTAGATCGGTTACTGCTGCCACAATGGCAGGTTATCAAGATTTAAGTGAGTTTGAACGTGGTGTAATAGTCGGCGCACGAGAGATGGGACATAGCATCTCCGAGGTAGCGATAAAATTTGGATTTTCGCGTATGACCATTTCACGAGTGTACCGTGAATATCGGGAATCCAGTAAAACATCACGTCTTTGGCATCGCTGCGGACGGAAAAAGTTCATGAAAGAACGGGACAAATGACGACTGACGAGAATCATTAAACGTGACAGACGTGCAACCCTTTCTCAAATTGGCGCAGATTGTATTTGTGGACTGCCCTGCAGGATTCATGGTGTGAATTGCCTCCTGCATACCTTCAGACATTAGTCGAGTCCATGCCACGTCGTCTTGCGGTACTTCTGCGTGCTCGNAGGTGTACCAGTATTTTTGGCTCTTCAGTGTATGACAGTGAGCTAGGAGCTGCTGTAGAGCGTGCAATGTCCCTTAATCACATGGTTTGAGGTTCATAGTGGAAAGTATATAGGCTAAAATATAAGTCTTTGTAATTTTTATTAGATTTCGAAATCTTCAATTGTACGAATAATTGTGAAACCTTGCTAGAGAAATGTGGTTTATCTTGGGATGTAAAAAGTCAATGTGATATACGCAAGCATTGCACCAAAATAGTGATCTCGAGATTGATTCTTATTAACAGTAAGAACATGAAGAAACAAATATTTCAGGCCTCTTAACTATTGGCGTCGCACATGAAAATATTATTTCAGATATCACAATGAACGATATTGTTGTTTGGAACTGTACAAATATCAGCACTACGCACTGTCCTAATGTAGAGTCAAAAATATACATTTTATTAGATGTAATTGGTAGGAGTTGTTTAAGTTACTGTGGTTACAATAACTAATGGTGACTTCCAAACGTGAGTGAGGGATTTTCCTTGTTGGACATGGTTTTCTGCTGTGTACAGTCTAGACCATTAAATGCGCTTCATTTGCAGCGTGTGATATATAACCGCAATGGCTGAAACAGTTAAGCGAACGAGCTGTGAAAACGAGCAAATCTATGAAAAATATACGAGGCATCAACAACGTCGAATTCTGGTGGACAAGTTTAAACGTTGGTCCGCGTCGCAGAGAGCGCTAAATGTTTCATGCATGAACTAGAATATTACTACAATTGAACACTTGAAGGAGAGATACTGCTCAGAATGTCACTGAATTGCCCCAGAATTCCGCATCTGCATATTCGTCACGAAAGTTCTTTAATACGAGGAAAATACACGACTAAGGGACTAAAGTGATTCCTAAGGACGATACAGGTCTTCCAACCTAAAACTGAGTAAAAACTATTTTTAATGGTTAACTGAGTGTGTGTGTAACTGAACAAACCCCTGCAAACATCACGAAACCTATCGCTGTCATCAAATTATTTCATGGATTTGATTAGGGTTGCCACCCATATTTTGCACTAACTTTCGTGTTTTTGAACCAAGCGCACACACAAACACTTTTACACACACACACACACCGATGCGCAAAATTTAAACATTGAGAAATTAACCTACCGATTAAATCAAGTGAAAATGTATTCCGGCATCACTTTAAACTTACCGTTTTTGAGAAATTCGTGCTTCAGTTCCAAAAAAACCTTTTCCAGCACATGGCGGGTGGGGAAACATGCAAAAACATTCGATCTCGTATGGTTGCGACGACTAAAGAGCTCTTGAGAACATCATCCCCGTTAAATTGTTGAGAAATGTTTTAAACTGCAATGTACCTAAAAAGAACTGCAAATAGAATGTCTTAGGTTTGTATGCTTTTTGTTTTCGTGAGTGGGGACTCACGAAGGCTGAACTTATGATGATTGAAATCAAGACCCTTCATTAAAATACTGTTGTCACCTCAGTTTACCAGTAAATATATCATTCCCAAATTTTTTGAATTTTTTCACGAGCAATTGGATAAGCAACCTTGTAACTTCATAAAATAGTGTAAATATTGGCTAACCTTATGATTACATGTATGTTAGTAAGAATGGTATAAAAACTAGTAAGGAAATAATTCAACACATTAATAAATAGTAATCCAAATTTTGTCAATTTTTTCTTCTTTAAAGTGTAAGTAAAACTGACTTTTTTCGGAGTTACGAGATATGTTTATTACCATGACGAGTTGCGTGTCGTGTACCAGACTGTTAGTGGCCTTCATATTCTGCCTGGCTCGTCAAGAATATAATTATACATGAGGCCCTTTTAAGCGCCAATCCAGGTTGTCAGATTCTTTCTTGGCAGAGGTCGCTACGAGTAAAAAGTTAAGTTTAAGACCAGATTTGACACAACATGGCTATGTACAGAATGAATAAAATCAGAGGTACAACCTTATTAAAGTAGGTCCTGAACTAGTTGTTTAAGGACTCAGTGAGAGTACAAAGGAAGTAGGGCGGTGTGTACAGCAAACCTTATAATAAATAACTAAAGATGAAAATTATGTATGTCATACGCACGATCATTCCAAGGTTACCAGCTTATTTCACTATGCTCGGTTCGCTTTCGGTAGTCGTAACACCTCTGTTTATGTGCTGAGTATGTTATAAGCCAAGTAACTATTGATCTTCAGTACACGTAGGACGGAAAGCGCTCTGGATTAACTGGAACCATTCTAGAGTGTTTCTTTACATGGCACTGTATATGGAGGCTTATTAGAACCACAAAATGGATGATATGTATGAACTGGCCGAGGGTAGTGCTATGACAGTTAAACGCATAGACCCGTAAATGTTTTGGAACCGCTACCATCACCTGCACGTTTCATAGAACAGACGAACTTCTGAAAATAGTTAACTTACTGTATGTGGTGGGCAGACTGATCTACCCTACCAAAGAGAACTGGCGTTTTGAAGTAGCTTGTTCTCACTCACATTGATGACTATCCTAGTAACAGCATTAACACTTGACGAATCCAAGTGTTTGAAACACTTCGCAGAAGCTGGCTTCCTGCCGAGTGGATTTTGGTACATTGTTTGTTCTCATGTGTGGTTACAATCAGAAATTTTAAATATTTTACATTATTTTCTGACTAGACGTATTTCGTGAGGGATGATGTATTCGCTTTTCAAAACAAACATCAGTTAGTTGCCGAGAATCCGTAATACACCAACAAATATTCAGTAATAATTAAAAGGAACATTTAGCAGTAACCTAGCCGTGAACTACATGTAAGATGTGCACTTAGAAGTCGGTATTATCTCAATTTCCTGCAGCAACAATTAAACATATTACTCGAGGATTCTCCGTTGGATCCGGTATACCGTGTATAGATTATTCGTGATGGTATTCCACCATATTTAAGTAGAGTTTACAAAACACGTCTGGATGGATGTTTCTGAAAAAAGAGTACTATGTTGTGCAGTAACAATCACCTGCTCTATAACATCCTCTGGTATTAGTCGAGTGGACTCTCTGTAGGGCCACTACGAGACTATCGTTTAGGTTAGCGACTGCTACACGCACAACAAAGTGCGTTGGGGCGTGTTGAACCAAATTGCCAGCAGATTTGCGGCGCATCTGCACTGCTATTTACCGTCATTTTTACGGATTAGAGAAAATGTACGGAAACGAAGAGCGTAACGATAAAAAATGGAGTCTAGCTCCCTAAATACAAAGTACGTTATATACAGGATGGATACGAATTCTACCGACAAACTTCGGCAGGTGATTCCTTATTAAAAGATAGGTCGAAAACATATACACGACATAGAACCTAAGTGTATTCTGAAGGGGTGAAAACCGGCATTGAAAGTGTTGTTGAAGCAGAGGTTTTTCCTTTATACACAGCCAGAATGAACGATAAATGTCTGAGTTTCCGGATACTGCATTATTAAACGACGAATTACAAAGTACGAAAATATGGGCCCCAATATCATCCCCCATCCATGAAATTTGAGGGGTTGGCAGCACATTTGTGCAAATAAAAAGGTAACTGTATAACTTTGTTTGTTTTTTCCTGTGGATTTTTAATCTACCGTGCATGTTGAACAAAACTTCCATATTGTGTGTTTTAGCTAAATGTCGCCGTTTTTGATCAATTAATTCATAATATTCCAATAATGAATCTCAATGCCTGGCACATAGCAACACATTTGCTGTTGGTGCACGATGTTGCTGTTTTAAATGACACCATGTAATATTGGAACAAGTCGTGTTTCATGTGTTATCCATAACTACCCCAACACACTATCGCTGATATGCAAGTAGGGTCCATGATGGCGCAGTGGCCAGACTGCTTGCCTTCCACCACTGCGAATCGGTTCCCGGCGGGGTCGACACGAATATTCGTATCTAGGAAACGTAGCAGACGTTACCATTGGCAAGTGGGTTGTTTTTTTTTTTTTTGGGGCTCACCCACTTAACCGCCATATAATTTCGCCGTTGCTCCATCTCCACCCCACGCCACCTTCATTGGCATGAATTAATTTCTCGAAAACAGCGGTATTTAGCTTAAAGACAAAATATGGAAGTTTTGTTTACCATTAAAAATCGACAGGAAAAAAAATATAATTATATTTTCATTTGCACAAATGTGCTGCCAACCTCTCAATTTTCATGGATGGGTATTTATATTGGAGCCCACATTTTTGTGCTTTGTAATTCGTCGTTTAGTAATGCAGTATCCGGAAACTCGGAAATTTATCGTTCATTCTGGCTGTGTAACTAGCAAAAACCTCTGCTTCAATAACACTTTCAAGGGCGGTTTTCACCCCTTCAGAATAGACTTTAGCTCTATGTCGTTTTTATGTTTTCGACCTGTATTTTAATGAAGAATCACCTGCCGAAGTTTGTCGGTGAAGTTCGTATCCATCCTGTATATAATATTACGAAAGTATAAGACTGAATGTTATGTAACACTTTTCATTAAGTAATTATTAAGGTAGTCACACGACTCGAAAATCGAGTTTTGAAATGCTTTCATTAAAAAAATCAGGAAGTACTCATAGTTAGTAACAAAAAGCGATTAGTGATTTGTAAAATGAGGATCTTATATATCAGAAAACGCTTTTGGTAATATCATTCCCCTTCATTTACTAAATGGGAATTGCCACACAACGCATGTTTGCACGAAAATTTGCAACAGCTGTAAACTACTTGTTGAGACTAATTATCAAACAGTTCGTCTAAATTAGCAGAAAAGGTCACCTTTTTGGAATGATCGCAGGTGAAACGTTTAGATAAATGCATGCGGACATTTCAAAACAGATGGCGAGTGATCTGATAGGAAGCGACTCATATTTCTTGTCTTCGAACCGTTCCTGTAAAGGTTGTGATAGGCTCACTTACTTTTGTAAATGTAGAAGTTTGTAATGCTTCAATACATTCGTTTACTACAGTATTATGTGTTTGTGTTAATTTTGCAGTCACAGAAAATTACCCCTTATTTACAAGTGTACCCCCTTGATGCAGCAAAATACAGTGAGCTACAAACCATTCGAGTAGCTCGGCACGCGTAAACTAAAACTAGCTGGGGTTAAGCGTGAACTCTGAAATATCCGACCTCCTAGCCACATGAGCGTGACGTTGTAGTGATATCGAACTACGCATACGTACAATCCTGCTTGATACGCCCTTCTTTGTGTAGCCTTCAACCGTCACGTAACAATATGTGCCCTGAAAGTCTGTTTTAAAGCTAAGTACACGCCTTCACATGCGCTATGAATGTCTTATACATTTAAATACGCAACGCTGTTGGAAAATGTTTTACTTCACTTTACGGCTAAGTGTTCGTAAAAATACGGAAACGTTGCTTTTCAAACGCGGACTTTTAGTACATTTCACAGTACTTTTCGTAAATTTGCACAGTTAGTTTTCTGTACTTCTAGATTTAATAAAGAGATAACAAAAAGTCTACTACTTATAAAAAATAACTTTAAGTTAAAATAGTTTCGACTGGGACAAGATTTGAATCCGAATCAAAACTTTAGAAGTTTTTAATCCTTCTTATGTCTACAGTTTCGGTGTTATTTGAAGGAAAAAAAACACAATTTTTGCGGAGGGAAATTTTATGTTTTTACAATTGTTATGCTATGCATGGCCACATAACAGGTAACTATACAGAAGTGAAATGGCGTGGTAATTGCTATTAACTACGTGACGCAGCGGAGTGGGCCTTGTGTCTTATTGGCTACCGTGGACTGCGAAAGATTCCCTATGAGCTGACTGCTGGTTGGAAAGAAAGTTATCATACTGTGAAAAGTTTCCGTATATTGATGGAAATGTTAACGTAAAAGTGCAGTAAACATAAAGAACTGCGATCCGTAATGGTGGAACGGATCTGAGTTCTGTAAATATAAAATACGGAACGTCTCCGTATTTCCTATGGCTTTGGGTTTTGGAAACAAACATTACCGACTCTAAACGGAGCGTTCTTCGCCTTTGTAAACTAAAAACCATCGTTCCCGCTGCAATTAGGATATCCTTGCTATTTAGACATATTACTTCAAACATCCCAAAATTAGAACACGGCACCTGTAACAACTGACAATTAAAAAACTCAAATATTACTAGACACTGAACAAGTTACTTGTGTCACATTTCTAGAAACATGCTAATATTTAAGTACATCCCTGTTTCGAGAAGGTCATGCGTGGGTGCTGTCACGGAATCTCAATCCTTTTGTTCGTATTCAATTCTCTCTCCTGAATAAAATACTTTCACTTCTTTTAATGTCTTACTTGTGTACATCAAAACATTTGCATAACGAAAATTTAAATGTTTTTTTGTAATCTCTTTTTGTTTACGGGAAGTACGGAAAAATTAACTAGAATATTAATGGAGAGTTCCCATGAATGCAGGGTAAGTTCTGTTGAATTTGCGGAAAGTCCGTCGTTGAAAAAGTGACGTGTCCGTAATTTTACGGGTAATTTTAACCGGCGGTCTTCCGTAATTGCACAGAATGTTTTCGTAAAGTGCAGGCTCTGAATGGCGAACAGCGTTCCGATATATTGCTGGCTAGCAGCGCCATTTTGCTGGCATGTGTGGCTGCAGTCTGTTTCACAGTCTAGGTGGTTAGTGTACACAAGGAACAGGAAGGTAATTTCTGGTGGGTACCTTCCTTGTGGTAACTGATTTGTAAACCGTTATATTTCTCTAGCGTATGAATGATTCATATTACTATAGCCAAACACACAACCAGCAGTTTATTGGTCGCTATAACAAAACACGTCTTGTGTCTGCTTAATTACAGTAGCGAAGTAGTGAAGTGGCGCAGCGCTAAACCTCGCACTTACATTTGGGAGGACACCGGTGCGATTCCCGGTTTGGCCATCCTGATTGCAGTTTCTCGAAGTCACTCCAGGCGAATGCTGGGATGGCTCCTTGCTACAGGCCACGACCGATTTCTTCCTTGTTCCTTTTCCGCTGAGAAACTTGCTGCGTCTCTAACATTGAGCCCTACCTACCTTAAATTATAATTAGATCGGCTTCTAATAAAACACAACATATAGAATTAATTAAAAATTAAGTACACGCTACAAAAATTATGACAAAAGTACGATTTATGCTGCGTCTGAGAGAATAATGCATATTTTTGTAGAACTATAAAATATTTTATTGAAATTTATTTATTTAAAACTTTAAAAAAATAATTATTAGAGTTTATTTTTAATTACATTTCTAGCGTGTTTCTATTCTGCATACTTCAGAAACCATATTTTGCAAGAAAACCTTCTTAAAGTATGGTGATCATAATAATTATTACAGTTTTATGATTAATAATTTCTTAGAAGTGATTAAAAATATTTTTTATAAATATTTTAATCTGATTTAATTTAGTTAAAACATGATACCTTTCCGGGACTGCAATGGATGTGCATAAAATCAATGTTTGTTAACATTATTATTGTTTTTATTACATACAACTAGAGTAATTGTTATTATGGCCTTACTTGATGAAGATTTTCTTGCAAAACGATTTTTCTGAAACACGCTTAAATTGTGCTTAAAGAGTAGGCTCTTATTAAATAAATTTTTGTTGTAACATCAAAATAAATAAATTCTAGAAAAATATTTTACAGCCTTACAAATATATATTCCTTTTTATTTCATTTGCTAAATAAATTATACTTTTCTGATAATTTTAGTAGCGCAAGTACTAGTTTTTTATGAGTTCTTCATGTCGTACAGTAGGGTGCCGTGCTTTATTGTAAGCCGCCCTCCTCCTACCTTAAACACAGCAAGCATCAAATGGGAGAATAGAGATATCTAGGTGGCACTTAACATTGAGGTCTTGAGAGTTGATGCGGTGTGTATGGAGCGGCGCCGGAATGCAAAGGCGGGGGGAACTGGAGATCCCAGAGAGAACCCGCCGACCAGCGGCATCGTCCGGCACGATTCACACACGTGAAAATTCGGGAGCGTCCCCGCCGGGAATCTAGCCCGGTTCACCTGGGTGGGAGGCGAGTAGTGTAAGCACTAGCTGGGCCAGTGTGGCCCTGCAAGCATCAGGGAATGTGTTGTTAGTAAGTGCAGGAAGAGTGTAGCACATCGTGTCGCGGGCATTGTTTGAAGTGTTTTGTTGTGGCAGGAGGGGCGGTCGCAAGCCGCGGTCGCCGGCGCTGCAGATGGTGGAGGAGAAGGCGCGCGTCGTGCTCAGCAAGAGTGAGTTCGCGACGCTCGCCTACTACCAGGAGGAGTACTCGGCCGGACAGATGACCATCGAGGCCTTCGTCGCTGTGCTGCTCGAGCTACTGCACACGCCCGAGAAGGTCAGCGTCCTGCGCCAGTACATACATGCCGCTCTTCACTTGTAGTCTCTTCGCGGTTTGTTCACACTTTTTAATATAACCTTTTGAAAAATCACCCTATTCAAGACGTAATTGGTATTTTTGTTCATATTTTGTATACTTTAGTTAACGTTACCATTACCTTCATTTTGTTCCATTGATATTTAAAATATATATTATATATTTTTATTACAATAATACAGGAAGAAAATAGGTGTGTTGGTAATGCCTAGAAAATAAGTTATTTTGCAAAATATTAAATATTGTGCGCACAAAAACGGTGCATTATCCTTTTGGTGTAATTTTATAGACTCGGTTAAGCTTTGTTTGCATGTTTGCATGAGACTGAGGAATATTCCAGAAGTATAACGCTAGCAGGGCTTCGAGAAAGTTGGAAGTAACCGTGAATGGACTATTCTTACCTTCCTAATGGAGAATACTTGGCCTACCATCTTGAAATAATTGTGTATAATTCGGACAGTTATCTGTAAAAGTTCAATTAAGTTAAATTTGAAACTGTCAAATTAGGGATACTGTGACGCCATTTTATTAAACAACTGAATTTACAAACGGTGACAAGTGAATACATATCGCTATATTTGAGCTGTAATAATGTACTGTAATAAATAACGTAAATGCTGAGTGATAGTTGGAAATAACCTGTGCTGGCACTCGCACACGCACGACTTGGCAGGCCACCGTATATTACCATTTTGACGGGCCCTGTTTCCTTCAGAAATGGTGAGGTGACGACGCTACGCAGAAATGAGCAATGGGAAATACGGCACCAGACGGTAGTTGACAAGTTCTTTTAAAAATAGAGAAACGATACCGCTAACTGTGCAGTTTCAAATTAGACTTTCATGCAAAACCGGCCGAATTATGCACATTTTAAAATGGTTGGTCTCACGTGCCCCATCCTGTATACACAGTAGGTTTCATATAAAGTTCAGACCTCTAGTAAATTCGAAACCAAATATGCGTAGAATAACCTACTTGCACAAGAATATACCCACTTCAGGAACTCGCAAATTGAGAGAATATAAACAATCCTGCAAGCCAAGAAAATATCATATTCATCACAGTATTTACTGGCATATGCTTTAACTTTGAGAGTCCCTTAAATGGGTGCATTTCTATGAAAATAAATTTTCCATTATCTGTTTCGTGCTGAACATATTAGATGTCTCTACGTTAGATAAAACATCCTGTATGTACATGTGTATATACATATATTATCAAAATATTCAGGTAGGTGGAAAATTAAGTAACTATCTACACGCTGTTCCAGCTCTGTTCCTAACACATGAATGCAGATTACGTGAAGTAAGTATGTGGTAGAGTACGCATGCCATCTGCACGGTAAACAAACTTTCAGGTCCCAATATTGTATGTCTTTTTGCTTCTATAACTGTTCAAAGCATGTGGCTTCGACTAAAGAAAGCGCATTGTTCTTGAAGCTTCAGTAAGTAGCTTCTGGCGAATTTGAAACAGAACTAGGCTGTAGTCAAGTTAATTCATAGCCTACTTTCCGAGGGAAATATAGGTTTATGCAATCACCTGAATGTCTGTCTGGAATGTATGTCCCCCATATTAACTATTAAACCTAACAACCTAATTTCACCAAGCTAAATACACGCATAGTGTTTAGTAAGATGTTCGGACTTTTACAATTTTGAATTACGCCGGGTACTTATTTACAAAATGGCGGTTTTTTGTAATTAAGGGAACTATGATATATCTTGGATGCCTCTTAAGCAATTTACACAAAATTTGGTACTTTGACTGTACACGATATAAGAATTTAATTTTGAAACCAATAATGTAATTTATTCACATTTTTTCGAAAATATTGTAAATTGAAAAAATAAAGCTTTTGCTTTATATATCGGGAACCATTTATCATATTTAAACTATATTTGGTTCATCGAAAATGCATGATGTAAGTATTAAATAAAGAAAACGATAATGTTCTTAATCCGCCTTTTTGTAAAATAATGCATGATAGAATAAAGTTTTTCGTTACATCTTAGGAAAAACCGATTCCTGCCAAATTTGGCATATCAGTAATACACTTGCAGGCCATGTTCATATGTGCAACTTAAATGGATAAGGCACTCGCTTTTTTTAATGGCCGCAATATGAATATTTTACGTTTATTTTATATATTCACCATAACATATAAACAATTTTCGCCAAACTTTTTTTTTTTACAGAATCTTTTCCAAGCATCAAATGTGTCAATACGTAGCCTCTATTGTCCGCCATTTTGTAAGATAGGGTTACATAAAAGTAAAATTTTTATGGCATTTCTCGGGAAGCGATCAACCGTATACTACCGAATTCGTCACTAAGTAGTAATATGGTAGGTCATGTAAACTTATATGTTTTGAGGAGGTCAGACACTTATTTTCAATTTTACTTTGTATATTTTAAAACAATCAACTGTTTCTACGCGCAGACCTTCTTTTGTCCGCCATTTTGTAAGATAAAGTTACATGAATAAATTAAGTTTTTGTCTTATCTCGGGAAAAAATCTCCCGATTCCGACAAAACTTAGCAGACAAGTAGTACTGCAGTAGACCATGTAAACTGATATGTTTTAAGTGAGCCTGAAATTTATTTTCAAAATGTCAGACATATAAATATTTTATTTTAATATACTACATCTACGAAATAACGAAACCAATGTCAATTTAACTTTGTAATCTGAAAGTATCTATTGCAACGAACTACAATAAATTATTACAATCAAATGTGTCCACGCAGAACCTCTTTCGTTCGCCATTTCGTGATATAGTGAAACATGAATAAATCATGTTTTGTTATATCTCATGAAACAATAAACCAATTCCAACCTACATTGGCAAACAAGTATTACTGTGGTAGGCCATGTGAACGGATAGGCTATGTTTTAAGAGGTCAAGTCACTTATGTTCAAAATAGCGGCTATATAAACATTGTAGCATAGCATGCTATATCTATGAAACAATGTAACCAGTTTCAACTTAACTTTGTATGCTGGCAATGTCTATGCAAGCATCAAATGAGCTAATGCATAAACTCATTTGTCCACCATTTTGGAAGTTAGCACCACATAGCAACTCTCGAGAAAAAATTAACTGATACCCGCAAAACTCAAGCGACAAGTTAAACTTTTGTAGCACATATATTTTTATATGACTTGGGGGAGGAAGTCACAAATTTGAAAATAACAGTCATTTCTATGATTTAAGGTTAGTACCTATGCTGTGTGACCCAAACAATTTAATCCGGCTTTAATATGTAGCAGTATCTATGACATTGTATTTGCCAATACATAAACGTTTTGTCTAGTAATGAAGATAGCGCACCACATGAGAAAATTGAGATTTTATGCCATATGTCCGAGAAAAATTTGCTGATTCCCGCCGAACTTTGCACACAAGTAGTGCTACATTAGGCCATGTTTTAAGTGTGTCTGGCTTTATTTACAGTGTGGCTGACATAATTATTTCTATAAGTGTTCCATTTATGTATAAACAATTTAACAAATTTCAATTAAACGTTGCAGGATGAGAGTATCCATTAATAGCTTCAAGTATGGTTATATATCAGCCTTTCCCGCCTATTTAAGATAATGCCATGCGATATAATGCAACATTTATGCAATATCTTGGGAACTAATCATCTACTTTACACCCACTTTTTCCCAGAAATAATTCTGCAGCAGGACATGCAAACTTACATAATTAAAGTGGGTCAGACATTTCTCTAAGGCGCAATAGAAATTATTTAGATAAGTTTGCCGTTTCTATTTAATAAATCGACAAATTTGAAACAAGTGGTGCTACGGTAGACCATGCAAACTTACATGATTAACGTGATTCTCGCACTTGTTTTCAAAATGATGTTCATGTAAATATTTGAAGTTGGTAAACTCAGTTTAACAAAACGTTAGACTGGTAACTGTCGAGGGTGATGCTGCAAATCCTACCTCTGTAATGTAGTTGGTTGCACGCCAGCTAAGATACGATGAGTTTTAATTCAAATACTAGGTAAGGCACGTGTGTATTTATAATTGTCTCACTAATATTGCATTTCTTCCTGGTTGCACCTCTAATGATATCGCTATCAACGAGACGTCAAGACCCACCTACCATCTAATATTTTAAGAACTTAATAAAAATGATTTGCATCAATGGGGAGGTTAAGTATGCTCATAAGTTTCATTGATGAATTGTTGTGTTTAATAAACGTATGAGTGTATTCAACAAACAAAAATTAAAGGAACGTTAACATCAGTGTTTGAATACGTAATTTTGATAGTTCTGTGGGCAAAGGGTGAGTCACTGTTCGCGATAATTCCAGAAGACATAAATCAGCCTCTCTCTTCTTACGCCTGGTTCATGAGTACGCCTGTGATGCCGAACAAACAGATCGGGAATCTGGAACAGCAAATCACTACTCGTCCTTATTTTCCGAATGAGCCACGTCAAAAAGTTGAATTCACGCTGCAATGTTTGCTCGTGGAACGAGCAGACATAGCCGATTTTTTCCAGATGTCCACTATTTCAAATATTTTACACCAACAATTTAATAGAATATAAAATTAAATTAAATTATAATACAATATGCACTTCATAATAATTATACTCAAAAATTGATTAAATAAATACTTTTGGGGATCAATCCACAGGTATCACTAAACTATAAAATATTTTTAGTTATTTATTTAACTATAAAATAGATTATAGACACGTTAAAATAGTTCAACGAAAACTCGTACCACATCGAACATTTTAAAGTAGATTCAAAATGTGTGCAGTATTTCTATATTGCCCGCCGAGCACTTCCAAATTGATACTGAAAATTAATGACTGCAGTCGTGAACTGAGCATCAATCTGAACTTCACAACGGTAAAGTAATAACGTAGAAAAATTGCTTATATGCTGTTCACGGTTAACTAAGCATTTTTGAAATCCCTGCTTAATATCTACTTGTATGCATGCTGTGTATTCCTCCACCGTATGTAAAATTAACATTGTCATGGTCCTGGTCACTTTATTTATGCGTCGGTCAAGTGAAACTGTGGAATTATTAGAAAAGGAAATGTTTTACAAACTTGCTGTTCTTAAACTTATATGCATTTAAAAAACAAAAACCAAGAGAAATAATATAAGTATACGCAAATGTTTAGTTAATATGTTTAATTCCAAGTTAAGACATGGAACTACTTTTCCTCCGTCGTCACCATCTTTACTGGGCGCATGGCAGTCATAGTGACCGTTAAAATATATGCAAACAGGGGCAATTAAATGTTTCAATAGTTGATTTCGAAAGTGCTCAGTTAACCATGAACAACGAACCTGTACATGTGAAAATCTATAGAGTTTGTCCGCCGTGTCTGTTTGGCGAGTTACCAGGCTTCATCATGTATGTCGGATGAAACATGGAAGAAGGCCGCGTGGCAAGGCAGCCAGCTGCCGCCTGACGTGCGGGACAGGCACGTGCGGAGCGCGTGATGTCGAGCCTCTCATGCCCCTCGTTTCAGTTTTTCTGGCACCAAGCGTTCTAGGGAACTCGATGCCGTCCTTCCTCGTGGCGTTGTGGCGTGTGCCCGGGTTGCATATGCCCCTGCGTCAGGAGTCATTTTAACTTCGATGGGTTATGAAAATTCAAATATAAAATGAAATATATATACATTACATTTTTAACTTCAAAATTTTTAGATATAAATATATTAAACGACGTGTTTACGGACTCGTATTTTCAAGGACAATTAGGTTATAATATCACAGCCATCGATTTGGTAAAGCCAAAATTTATAAAATAAAAGTTATGTATTTCAATTTATATATATTTATTTAACGTTTATAAACAAGTGTATCGACATACGTGTCCACAGATTCGTATTTTCTAGACAGGAATAAATGTCGTCAGAAAATATGATTAGGTGACTATGGCCAGCGCCATATTAGATTTTATAAACATAGTAATATATTAGCAAATAAACCAAGGGTCGTATATATTCGGATTTTTCTTTTAAAGTGGAATTATGAAGTAACATTATGATCTTTGATTATTCGCACTTTTTCAACGCCATATTGAAGTATACGCCATAGTAGTCATAGGAGCAATTTTTTATTTTTTGAATTAATTATGTAAACAGTCCGAGCCTCAAGTACAACGCAGTAGTTGCCTTACCACAGGCCATGTTTTAAGTGCAGTATGTCTATATCTAACCCCCGCGAATTTATGAGCATAGTTGTCATAATTTCCGAACGGTTTAAACTATTGCCACCAAATTCGGACTGTAAGTACTACTCCTAGCATTGATCAATACGATATTGCTCAATATGACATAAGCCCTCTTATAAGCATAGTTGGCTGTCATTTTCAAACTGTTGAAGATACGGCCGCCAAATTCATATCATAGACATCACTCTCCGCAACGAAAATAACCGGGTCGTCAATTATGCCTTAACTCATGTTATAAGCATAGTTAGCTATAATTTCCGAACTGTAGAAGCTATAGTCAATAAATTCATATTATTTTCATCGCCCCCAATGCCGATCTTGGTGGTTGGGTCAGTTATGCCTTAAGCTCAAGAATTGTTAGCCATTATTTACGATCCGTTGAAGATATAGTTATCAAATATTTGTTATAGACATCGACCCTGATGCCAATGAGGGTGGTTCGGTCAATTATGTCTTATGCCCTTTTATAAGCATAGTTAGTCATCATTTCGTCAAGTTATAGCTACTAAATTCATAACATAGACATCACCCCCAACGTCGAGAAGGACTGCATGGTCAATCATGCCTTAACCCTTCTTATAAGCATAGTGGGCTGTTATTACTATACTTTTTAGGGTGCAGTCACCAAATTTGTACCATGTGCATCACCCCCAATAATGGTAATAACAGCCTACTATGCTTATAATATGGATTAAGGTATCATTGATCCTGCAGTCCTTTTCGTCGTTGGGGATGATGCACATTATACGAATTTGGTGGCTATAGCTCCAAGAAATGATGACTTACTATGCTTATAAAAGGTCTTAAGACATAATTGACCCAACCAACCTCATCGACATCAGGGGCGATATCTATGATAAAATTTTTATGACCATGAATTAAATGGATCATAAATAATGGCTTACTATGCTTATAAGAGGGCTTATAGCATAACTGACCCAACCACCCTGATCAGCAACAGGTGTGATGCATATAATATGAGTTTAATTACTATAGTTAGTACAGTTCAGAAATTATAGCTAACTATGCATATAACATGGGTTAAGGCATAATTGCCACCCGGTCCTTTTCGTTGAGGGGGGATGACTATGATATGAATTTGGCAGCCGTATCTTTAACAGTTTGAAAATGGCAGCCAACTATGCTTATAAGAAGGCTTATGTCATATTGAGCCATATCACATTGATCAGTGCTAGGAACAGTAATTACAGTTCGAATTTGGTAACAATAGCTTAAACCGTTCGGGAATTATGGTATCTATGCTTATAAATTCGCGGGGGTCAGATATAGACATACTGCACTTAAAACATGGCCTTTGGTAAGGCTACAACTGCTGCGTTGTACTTGAGTTATATAGTTAATTCAAAAAATTAATAAATAGCTTCTAAGCCTACCAAATTCAATATAGCGTCGAAAAATAGCGAATAATCAAAGTTCATAATGTTACTATAGCATTTGACTTTAAAAAACAAGTCCGAATATATACGACACTTGGTACATTTGTTAATATATATCTATGCTTATAAAATCCAATATGGCGCTGGTCATGGTCACATAATCATTTTTTTCTGACGACATATTCTTATCTGTCTAAAAAATACGAACCTGTAGACGCATTACTCGGTACACTTGTTTATAAACTTTAAATAAAAATATATAAAATTAAATGCATAACTTTTATTTTATAAATTTCTGCTTTACCAAATCGATGGCTGTGATATTATAACTTAATTATCCTTGAAAATACGAGTTCGTAGATACTTCGTTTAATACATTTATATCTGTAAATTGTAGAAGTTAAATAAAAAATATTATGAATATATATTTAATTAATTTTTTAATTTTTATAGCCCATCGAATTTCAAGATGACTCCTGACTCCTCAGTCCCAAAATGGAGTTACTGGGGCAAATTGAGGAGCGCTACTAACTTTAACTGTATAAGGCGATTAATGTTGTAGCTCAACATTATAGGGATGTTTTTTTAGGAGCTGTCAATAGGGAGGGACATGCGGCTTTAATGGTGGGAAAGCGCAAAATTAATTTACGAGAAACTTCTACTACTATTGAGGGTTAATTCTGGAAGAAGAGAAATTTGAGGGAAAAACAGTACATTTTAAAGGGAAAATAGGGTAGTTTGAAAGAAAAATGGGAGAAAACAAAATGGTAAACTAAAAACAAAATTGCCAGCGAAAACAATATGGCGACCGTAAACAAGATGGCCAACTACTCAATGTCACAAACAACCTAAACTGGCGGACATACAAGATGACGGTGGATCCCCTGTCCACGGCCCTTGTTCACAAAAACCAAAGAAGCCCTTTTTCTATCTACTTAAGTAGTTTCAGTGTCTTGGCACGAAAGAATTATTCACTTTTCATTTGTTGCGGTTGCTTTTCTTAACAAAAAGTAATAATTCTGAGCCCATGCAAATCATAACCATCGTCGCCATGAGAAATAAGTACTGCATTTTAAACATGCGTGTCGGAAACTCCTCTAAGCTTCAAATTGCCATGTTTCAAAAACTGTCAATAATAAATCCATACGCCAAATTTTCTTTCGCCTGATAGATTTTTCTGTTCGTGTATACTTGGATCAACTCTACTTGGAAATTAGTACGCAAATCGGTTTTTTTTTTTTTTTTTTTTTTTTTTTTTTTTTTTTTTTTTTTTTTTNTTTCATCCGCGTGTGAAGAAGGTATGTAGGTCAACCAGCAATACTCAACAAGTTAATTATCGCAGTTATGAAGGGAGATGCGAGAGGGGCAGTCTGTGATATTAGCGAGTGACGCACGCCGCTATTAAGGACCTCAGAGGCACGCCGCGGAGATCACAATGGAGCACGGACCGCCGGACAGTAATGGGGTTTGGCAGTATCTCGTCCGTGGCGTCTAATAGGCCGCTCATGCGCCTCACATCGGGTTGCAGCGGTCGATAGCCTTGCGCACTGCATGCACAGTCCACGCAGCTGATGTCTTCATACGGCCCGTCCTAAGATGTTTTACTCCTCTGTCATGTGGTTGTAGCGAAACACAACTGTAACAAACAATTCCTCACAATAAGCATGAGGATGAAAGTATTCTTACGCTTGACTACGTTGTGAAGATTTGCTGCTGGAAGGTTCTTGTGAAATTATACGCGTCACAAATTGCCATCAACACGAATGTTTTACATTTCATATTGATACCTGCCCAATGCTATGGTTTATAAGTAGGTATTGAATGTACTCTCTGCGGAAGGCACCAGCAATTGAGGCTAGCCCTCAGTGTTAGGGCGTAGGAATACGTTGACACTATTGTCTCTAGGTCCAATTTACTAATAAATTCACCTCGTTTTTAGATTACCAATAAATCAGTTTTATTAACGCTTAACAGGGCCACTCATACATGTAAACACGAGACAACACTCGCTACCCTTTTATACGTCGGCTCCGTATTGTTTGGCACGGCGATTCGCGTCGGGTGAGGGGGAAGGGGGGGGGGCAAGATTCTTCACACTTGCTGGATGACTCTACTTATCTGGCTTGAGGCGCTGTCTTCTCTCGGCTGGCGACTTGGGACTGCTCCGGCACTTGGTGGGCGTCTCGACGCCTGGTCTCGAAACTCCTCCTCTCAGGTCCACTCAGCACTCTCCGACTGACGACGGCCAGCTGCCATTGTCTTCTCCCGGATTCGCTCCGCCCTCCTCGATTCCCGTCGGCCGACTGCCTGATCGATCATCGCACTGGCTTCGTCCGGCTCTGACCCGGACGCCTCGCTTCAGGTCCTCCGACTGATTGCCTGACTGCTCGATCCTCGACTGACTGATCCATTCCTCCCGCTCTCCCGTTGTTTTGTAGGCTCCATCGCCATATTCAACTTGCACCATCCCTGCACGTGGCCAGGGTGCTTGCCACGTCCCCCCTGAGCCGTAAAACACGTGGCCGCTGCTCCTGTGGTCCGTAGTCGGCTGGCGTCGCCCCTTGACTCTGGTATGGCCATTTATTGTTCTGTTCTGCACGTTCGGGAACTCTTGGGTGGCCCCTTTGGTTCAGCGCACGTGTTGTTATGCCTTCGGATATTGTGTCGTTATTCTCCCCAGCACGCCCGCTAAAAGCTCTCAATGTTTATTGTTGAAACTAACCCGGGACAGACTCAGCCGCTGGTGTGGGCTCAGCGTCACTTGGCAGCTGCGAGATGCAGCTGCATCCGCCTTCCTCCGCACGTGGTCGTTCCGCCGGGCCGTCCTGGCGCCATTCTCCTCATCACGTCCGCAAAACCCTTAATCCTTATTGTGGTCATCCACCTGCGAGCTTCGCCAGAGCGTGTGTTCTGACGAATAAAATATAGGGATGCAGAATGCGTCAACATGGATATTATTTTATATTTGACATTGAAATTTGACTTTTCTTGCATAAAAATCACATTTCATTGTAAATCTTGCATTAATAATTGTTCTGGTCATTAACGGAAACAATGTAAATTGAGTTTGAAATACTTCTCCACATCTTCAATTGTTTGATGCCCATTGTTAAGTTTCAACCAGTTTTGTAATTAACTTACTGATTTTTTTATCTTAAGAACAGTCCGAACAGAAATAGCTGGCACTGCAGAGTACAATCTACTGAATTAGAAACATACAATATGCTAGCCAAAACAGGAGTGAACAACTTCATACAACCTACGTTGTTTTATTTTATAGGTAACAAAATCAATAAAAAATCATATCTACAGAAACTTTTAGGAAATAATAGAGTAAGATCGACATAAACAAACGTTTCCCAGACGGGTTATCCTATATTCCATGTCAGGTCACTCCGCAGCAATGCAAGTCATCGATAAACAAAACCTTTCATCATTAAAGTACAAATACTACCAAAGATACTTACACTTACTAAGATGCAGGATGCGACTGCTCATAAATTCAGAGAACTACTGCACTAACAGAAACGCATAATACTTATTTACATAAAATATTTTGGAGACAAATACCACATAAGTAAAAGGATATTGCAAAGTAATGAATTTTTAAATAATATGCTCTTAAGAGGGTAGTATCCTTAATAAATTTGCTCATTATTGTGTATTTTCGTTCTCGATCTTTCTTTATTACACTGTAAGATCATTACTAAGCACTTACAAGTTCAGTTATTTGTTTATTAAATACGCTTTTAAGGAATAATTAAGTTTTATTGACTATTTATTTGCAGTTGCTCCATGATCTGAGGATAATTTCATGTGTCAAGCAGCCATTTTTTAAACTAACTTGATTGTATTCTACGCGTTGAAGTGCCTTATTGTTATGTTTTTCATTTGTAACCCACCGAAAACGGTTCCTTCCTGTACTTCTCGAAACTTGAAATCTCGACGCGCATTTGAAATTACTTCTACAGACAAACGAAAGGGAGAACAAACTAAAGACGGCAAATCACGAGGGAATACACATAGATTAAATTAGTGACATGAGTATCTAGTAAAAATGATAGCTGGTGGAAATTTGACCGGAACACAAGGATTTTAGCAAAAAGGTTAGTGGAAAGTGGTGCCCTCCTCACTCTGTGGCGACTGTCCGAACTCGATGAAGGCCTTACGTGCAAGCATTTCTCCTGGAGGGGGAAGGGGGTGGCCGAGAGTGCACAGGGAGCAAACATTGAGAACGAGTTTCGGTATTACGTGTGTGTTGGTGGTTGTTTGGTGACAAAAGGTGGTGAGGGGAAGTTGCCTGTAGGCCGTGGCGTGGTGAGGAGCATAACAGTTCTGGTAAATGTAATGAGGACTGACAATAACAACTCTAGCCAGCCCTTCTTCAGTTAATGTCTCTATACATAAATTCCGTTGGGAGGAATTGCACTCGTGTAATTTTTTTTGGATTAGGATTTTTAACATTTTTGCAGTTTCATTTTGCGTTTTTCATTTGCATTACTCATAGCATTTTCATTCCTAAAAGACAATCCCAAAAATTTTAAAGCAAAGCAAATTTTTTTTCCAAACAAAAATAAATTTTTAATGTTCTAAACGAACGAGTATGTAGAAGTACTTTACAACTTATTCCATGCACAAAAGATATTAATTAGCTATCTTAACCCAGTATTCTTAAATAACTAGTGGTGTTACAGATTACTAGAATTACTATCAAAAATTTAGGTAATTGGAGCGAATATAACTATGCCGAATGAACAGTCAAAGATTGATTCAGAGTTGCGTTTCGATTCTCTGCCGGCACATACAACACTATTTATAAATTTTTGTCAAGTATACAGCACTGGTTTTGGAAAATGTAGTTTTGGTTATGGCGTAAATATTACGCAGTCCATATTTTTGTCCTATGAATTAAACAGAAAAGCAGTTGCTAATTTTTTACGCATCTGTTCACATGCTGCGCACAAATACTGCACAGACTGAACTATTCCTACAAAAGAGATCAGCAAGCAGTATCTAATAAAACGATTAATTTTTGCGTACCATGTACACAAGTTTACTATAGATATTAATGACGTATAACGCATGCTATTACTGAATAACCTCAGAGATAGCGAGTATGCAATGGTTGTAATAAATAATCGGTAATGCTCTTCAATACAGCTAAATGGAAAAAAAAAAACCCAGGCTGATGTCGGTTGTGTAACGACAGTTGCCTTTTACTTTTTTCATCACCACCAAATAACAATTTTTTTAATTTTATTTTCTTATTAAAATATAATGAATGATAGCCCTATTTCAACAGTAAAAACTAAAAAAAGTTGTTTATTTTTTTAGTTTCAAACTCAATCGGCGGATAAAATAGGTGATTTTATTCATGCAAACATTTTATAATTGTTAAAAAAAATTAAAAAAATTTGTTTTGTGATATTTAATAGGAAATTCTAAACGATAAAATACGGTAACGATGTTTCTTTGTTCCGTTTTCGTTTTTGTAATATTTCAATCACATATTCTTGTGTAAGTATTATTCACTCATAAACATTCAACAATGTAAAATGCTAATGGATTTACTAAAACGGTTTTTTGTTTTCCTATTCATAAGATCCTTTGCAAAACTCTCTGCAAATGGAAATCCACTAGCTTTGTTTTTTGATACGTTTGTGGAATTCTTCCAAGGCATTTTTTCTAAACCTCAGCATGCTTCTCCACATCTTATATGAAGGGTTCTTAATTTGAAAACATCATCAATCTCACAGCTAAAGCAAATAACCGCATGTGTGCATTGGCTGATAGTCAGCATAGTACTACAAAGCGGCGACGCAGCGGCACCGGAGATACGTGTGCACCGACACTGCTTCATCTCAGCTAGCCAACGGTGCTGTTGTGTACCAAGCAGAGGTAGTTGTAACGACACAGAGTGATTCACAGCAACCGAGCTGTGCAGGATTACCTGAGAAGCGACCTTTGTGACGCGTCACTTGGCCTTCGCNTACAGAGTGATTCACAGCAACCAAGCTGTGCAGGATTACCTGAGAAGCGACCTTTGTGACGCGTCACTTGGCCTTCGCCTTCTCTACCTGGACGTTTTTCTGGTCGATGCAGCATCATTCCAGAGCTAACGTTATTTTATTTTTTTTAGTATTTATATAACCTATATAAAACAATTTATAGTGTTATTTTTACGTTATAGGGTTGCGTGGTATAATTTGGGGGGGAGGGGAGGCACCCCTGCAGTTTGGATATTTTTTTCATACATCCCAATTATATATAAAATATTGCTTATCTGTTGGTGTGAATTTCCTATATATAATTACAGGGAAGATCTTATCATCGGTTCGAAAGGAATGAGAGTCCTGGACTTATGTAGATCTTATAGTAGCACCAATGAGGAAGAAGTAAGGTGAAGCTGGAACAGCGACCGAATGCAATTGTGTGAGTAACTGAGTAACTGGACTATCAGTCATATGTCATAGACCAACGGCAACTTCCACCAGATTTTTAACATGCGAAAAATTCGGGGTGACCTGGCCGGAAATCGATCGTCTTGGCGGAAGGCATGCGCTCTAAGTCGCTACACCACCGCAGCTTTTTTCGTTAAAAGGATTGCAGACGGACACTCTTTCAATTGAAATAGTCTTTTCAAGATTTTTATAGCCATTCCTTATAAATAACTGCCTCTATTTAATTTATTACACCCTTTCATAGCCAACTGTTATCCTATATACAAATTAAAATTAAAATTACAAAATTTAGTATTAATGATTTTCTTACATGATGTCACAAAGAAGAGCACAAAAACACTATCACGTTATTATTAAAGCGGGGCCATTTTGGTCGTCTTGTTGGATATCTCACCCTATGGACTTCCAGAAAAGTTTCATAGCCTTTTCTTGAATGCTGTATAATGACATAAAATATGAATATTCATAGACTATGAAAGAAGGCCCTAGAAGAAAATAAAATGCGTGGCGTATTTCGTATTAGTCATTTAAATTGATAGGAAAATACAATTTTATTTTTATCAGAATTATATTCTGTTTGATACCTCTTGATAAATGGAAATGAAGTAAAATGCATATGATTATGTACTAAGAGTATTTTCTGTACGCTGTTGATCTTTCATGATTGAATATTGGAGTGTCCGTAAAGGTTGTAGAGTTTTTTGAATAACAAGAAAAAAACTAAGCCTTAAGGATAGTTATGAGAAAGACGAAAAATATTGTCTGTAAATAGTTAGTATTCATCAAGGTAAAATGAACAAAAAATATTTTTTATTGATTATATTGGCTACGAGTATTGCTTTTGGCTCTACAAATTTAAACAAAAGTGTTCTATTTATAGGTGTTAACTTCAAAAAATTACAAGACAAAACAAGAAATAGTGACAATAGTTGAACAATTATAAAATGTAGCTAATGTACGAGTAAGAGGACATTTTATAGAATACTTTGATGAGCACAGAACAATGTGATGCAGTTTTTAAAACACTGTACTCGCATTTGGGAGGACCCGGGTTTGAGTCTCGGTCCTGTCACCCAGATTTCTGTTTTCCATTGTTTTCCGGAATCACGCCAGGCAAATGTAACGAATCCTTGCTTGGAACCAAGGCCGATTTCTTATCCCATCTCCAATAGTGTGTGGGTGTTTTCATCTCTAATGTCTGTCATCAATAAGTAAAGTTAAATAAGTAAATACATTATTAAATAGATAAACATAGACTACGCAATGTAAAACAGCTTTTATTTAATGAATGTACTTGTGATTGTATTGTCAGATGTCATCTTTCTTGATATATGTATCGTTCATGTTAAGTATTATATAAATAAATAAATATATAAATAAAAATTTGAAATCCATCAATGTCGATGTGTACTGAAAATGATGTTAATAAATAAACAGTCAAATGCTAAGATGCTAGGGACATCTAAACTATGAAATATTTTAATCCGAATTTCGAAGAACACTGCTCGTAATAATGTAACGCCAATAGATTTCCCACTATGATCTAAAGCAGTGTTACAATTGGCACTTTTTTTTTTTTACAAAATAGTCACGTGACCCAATGCTGTGTACAAAATCTGTGACATATTTTTGCAATTTTCGTTCTACATTTCGTCAACTTAAAAGCTGCGCCTACATGTAATGTAACAAATTTCTGTTTGACATTTGGCTGCCCCTTCCCACATTTATTGTATTGTATGTAACTACGGTTGCAATATTATTCCATGAGTTACTTTTGGCTGTCATCTTCCAGCATATTGATAATGCTTCGCTGGGGGAAAAGGGATTACCGCGAGAAAACCCACCGGGCAATGGCAACATCCGCCAGATTTTTCACATGCGAAAACTACGTTTCGGATCGCGTTGGTGGAAGACGAGCGATCCGACTACTACATTATGTGGCCCCTGTAACGGAAGGTTCATAAATTAGTTAAGGAAATATGAAATTGTAAAATGAAATTACTTTTTCTCAGAGTACATATCACAATTCATATTTTTTAAAAGTGTTAATATATATTAACAAACATTTATAAAGATAACAAAGACCTATAATATTTGTATACCCTCTTAGATAATAATCTGACATCATATTACGTTATCAAACACAAATAATACGGGTGGGCCAATTGTTACGTTTGAATGACAAGAGGCGAGTTTCAATCCGTCAATTTGGGGATTTAGGGTTTAGGAATTTAGGGGGGATGAATTCGAACGTCACAGCACTACACGTGACTGAGTTGGAAACTACAGGTTTGCGAATATACAGCAGTACTTTTCCGGAGAAAAATATATTATTTTCATTTCTTCGTCGCTTTCTGTAATTAAAATTTTATTTAAAACGATATCTAGTCGTATTTTTTGGCTTTGGAAATATGGCATAAGAATCTTATTAACGTATTACTTGCGCACAAAATTACATTGGGATCCCTTAATTAGCATTATTACCGTGCACTTTATTAAATATGGCAGAGACTTCTATTGGATTTCAGCCGAAACGCACCATACATGTAATGCGTTAATAAACAATAGAAGACGACTTTACGAGTTATTAAATAATTTAGTGTTGCTACTCCACCTCAGCAAACTTCAACCGTAAATCATCAAATATTTAGGGCTTAAACTTGGTCAAGCGGTCAATTTATTAACCTAAATAGCGAGCTCTTATTGGTTTAGAACACCGCTAATGTCTAATAGATGTGCAGTATACGCAAAAAAAAGTGCTTAGATGAAGCGGAAATATTCTTTGCAAAATACAGATGCTTGCTCTGTGGGTATACATTACACATACATGCCGTATGTATATAACATGTGTACATACATATAAAACACACAATCCATTACAACTCAAGCTGGAAATATGGCTTCTCTTACAAATAATGCAGTTTGAATTTATTTAACACAGTTGTGTGCAGAACGTTTTAAAAACTTATAACAATTGTTTCATAAAAGTTTAAGATCACTAGGTTATAACGTGCTGAATTTTAGGTGAGACAGCAGTTCGGTGTGTTGACCATAGTCAATTATCCGTCCTGACCACACAGCCAAAATAAATTACACAATATTTTAGCCAGTGTAGAAAATGAGAACAACAATATTGTCATTTGAATTTATGTACCCAATTATTAAAAACTGGCAGATTTTTTATATACTGATTATTTTATAACGGGAGATTTGTGGTGTAAAAGTGTGTACTGAATTAGAACGGGGAAGGTGCGGTGAAGGTCATCGTGTTGTGTTTCATCGCAGAGTGTAAGTAGGTTCTGAGCTCCACGCTATACCTGCTTCCAACCTTACTCCCCCCAAGACATCTTTCTCAATGGGACTGTTAACTGGAAAACAGACACGTGCATTCCAAGAATGGCGATTGTGTTTTGTTACTTGTCGCTGGTATCGCCATCTTTCGACGGACAGCTGAACAAACAAGAGAACTTTGAAGCTTTGTCTCTAATTTCCACCAACAGGTGCGACACTTACCAATTCTACCTGCCGGCCACCGAGGATACCTGGGGGCTTATTCTAAGTTTCGTCCATGGCTGCCAAATATCCCTCCTCGCCAAGATGCACGCCTCCTTTGCATGAAATTCCCTATCCTTTAAGCGTATGAGGTTCTACCTTGAGACGCATTAATCCCTCGTACCTACCGCGGGCCCCAATAACACATAGTTTTAAAGTAGGTTAGGAAAAAAAAAAAAACTAAGTTTCGTCGGGAACGGCCCACGTCACCACGAACCCACTCTCTCTCAGCCGACGAAAACCAAGTCTGCATGAAATTGGTATTCAGAGTACGGAGTAGGATAGGATAGGTCCTTAATTGGCAGACGCAAAAAACTACAATAAATACAAAAATTAGCAGCAATGAAACAATTACAACGAAAGACATGAAGTACAAAATTGCGTTAGTATACACTAGGCATAAGGAAAAATGTTGCAGTCAATCAACTATTACCTATATAACAGTTAACTTCGTTCACGATGAGCATGTGCAGTTCACTACTTTAGACCGTTAACTATGTTAGAATTAAATAAAAACAATATTTACCTTTATTTCACCTCATGTAACATAACTGATCAGGAACTTGGTCAAATGAGTGAATAATTATAATGGTTGATATTAAGAACTTCCCTGATATTTGCTTACATTGAAAATGGAAAGCCTCGTCTTCAGTGTAGCCGGTGGGATCGAACACAATACCTAACACAAAGGCGAGTCGGAAGGTCCAGCTTAGCGGAAAACGCTCGGTGAGGAAAGTGTTCTCGCCTCTTATTTAAAGTGATGTTTGTTTTGTCATTGTAACAACACGCCATATATGTGAGGGCATGGTGGAAGCAGCTGAAGCTACGGCAGAATTCCTCCCTTTTAAATCTGAGAAAACTTTTTCCGGGTTAAAATAACCGCCACGGAAGGAAGGGAAGCAGCCTCTTGGTAATCTGATTGAAACCGTTATGTAAACGAAGCTAGGCTCCACCTTTATTGCGTACATTCGAGTGGACTTGAGAGGGTAGCTGTGAAACCAGTCAAATAAAACACTCTTTGACACGCGGAGCGTACATGAAGCTCGTCAGACTGCCGAGTCGAGCAGTTCTTCGGTCGTGCTTTAACCCAGGCTTGCCATTCTATTACAGCAGATTGTTGCAAAAATGCCAGACGTATTTATCTAACAACACAAGTCAGTTCAGTTGGTACATTCATAATTGTGTCTATTTCTACAACCATATGTTCTATAAAACTGTGAATTGGTAACATTTATTTGCAGTGAAAACCTCTAAAAAATGCGTATGTAAGAAATAACTGTCGTGGTATTTTTAGAATTACAATAACTTCAGAAAGCAGATCAACATTTAGGCGCCTTACGTTGATCATTCGCAGTCATTTGGAACTGACTACCTTACGCCGATGATGTCTATGAAATATCGTTTTGTTACGTTCCCGTTGACATTAAATATAGCCGTGACTGTCATGTTTTTTTTTAACATGACGTGGCCTGCGCCTCTGCGGCACGTCTGTGGGCCGATTTGTCGATCTGTCTTATATTGATTACATTTCTCGGTAAGTTACGGGTATCTGACCCCTTTCCCCAAGTACAGGGTTCGAAATATACTTCCTGGAACTTTCCGGCATCACATTTCTTCGTGGCCTCATTCCGGCGGAGTCGTATTTCAAGCGCTATTGCTGGATATTTCAGCACAAGCAAAGAATAAAATAAGCGTAAAATAATTTCTCGATGTTATATGGAAATCTCACTTTTATTAATGTAGTGGAGACTGTATAGCACTTTTCATATCCCATACTGACTCTACCAACTTTCATTCAAAATTTAAATATAACTTACCGATATAATTAACAGATCGTTTGTGAGACGTGCTACTTTATACGTGCGTTAGTTAACTTAAATTTAATCTTGAATCTAACTCTTAAGTAACCTTCTTAAGTTGTTTTGCGACCAGTAATGAGTTTTATGGAATTATGTGTGTGTTTTAAAGGGGCAGGTACTTTAAAGTGTAGTGTATTGGTTATGATAATTACAGCGTTTATCTAAAACATACCGACAAATATTGATAGGTTATTCCTGAGGTGGAAATATAAAGATTGAGATAAGAAACCCATGGTACAGGTCAAATAGCAAAAGCTGTAGATGCTATCAATGTTTGAGAAAAATTTAATATTTAATGACATATTTAGGAAACTGCTTGCGGGACAGAAACAAAGTGATGGTTACTAATTATTTGGACCGTAATCATTAATAAAGTGAATGTCGTGTACATGTAACCCACCCCCATTATGTTGAAAAAGAGTTTTGCCACCCTTATTTCTACAAAAAAAAGTGTGTTACGGGAAAAAATACTCTTTTTTTGACTAAAAATTATGAAATGCCGGTAAAATTAGCAACACAAATGTATTTTGGAAAATTGTATAGCTCTCGCTCTTTTCGGGTAAAAATTACATGCTTGATTTCACAGGGAAGTGTTACTGCTTGCCAAGTAAGCAACCAGCAATGTCGGTTTGCGCGTGGCGCAGTAGTGGAATGAGTTTCCCGCAACTGTGTCTGTGGTCGTACATTATTGAGTTGCACAAATAATAGTTCGGTGGGATTTCTCACCGTTAGGAGTTAAGAAATCAGAAAATAAATTGAGGTTCTTGCACTACTAGTTTCATGTCGTACCATCGTAAGAAACTTTACAGCAAGTGTTCAAAATGGTGGCCGCCAACCTAATTGCAACAATCAATTCGGCATACGAATGATTGGCGTACCCTTTCGAAAACACCCGGTGTATATTGAACCTTGTCTCCAGCAGTCATAACCCTGGTTATCAGATCTTCCTGTGACTCAATGGGTGTGTCGTACACCAGAGTCTTGATGAACACCCATAGGAAAATGTCTAGCGTGTTAAGGTCAGGAGATCGTGCTGGCCACGCAACAGGCCCACCTCTTCTAGTCTGCCGACCACCAAGCTGTAAATTCCATGTTGAGATGACCACGTGCCGGGGAGGCGAAGCACCGTCGTGTTGAAGGCACGTATGTAACCGTGAGAGCACATCCTCAAGGACATCTGGCAGTGTAAATTTCATGAATTAGCTGTACATGTGCCCATTCAATCGTTGCGGCGTCAAGAACGTCCCAATGATATGATTACCTACAATGCCCACCCAGATGTTCACAGAAAATCTGTGCTGGTTGGCTGTGACGGCGGTTACATGGCGATTGGTGTCGTCTCACATGTGACGGTTCCTGCTGTTAAAATAGCAGTCTCTCGTGAATGTCGCTTCATAAGTAAACATATTATTGAAGACAAATGAGGAACTATTGTGCACTGTTGCAGAAACCACTGCCAAAACTCGAGTCGAGGAGCGAAATCTGCTGGTCCCAATACCTGCACCTTTCGCACGTGGTAGGCATGCGGAAGCTGCTCGTGCATAACAAGCCATACGGTGGAATGAGACAGACCCATTCCGCGCGCAATAGCGTGGGTGCTTGTTGACAGTTTTTCATCGACAAAATGTATTACTCCTGCTTCCACATTTGGTGTACGGACATTCCTCGGGTGACCAGAGCCACCTCGTACCTTAAACGTGCCTGTTTCACGCAGTCTCTGAGTGACAGCTTTGAAGGTATCGCGATGAGGTTGCCGCCACGCTGGAAACCTCTCATGGTATAATCGTACAGCAGCTCGTGCATTACCTTTAACTCCACCGTAAAGCACAACAATGTCATCATTTCTGAATTCGTACACGTCGCCATGTCCACTTGTAGTAGAACGTATGCAACGCAGTGAAGTGCGGGTATTTATTCTACAGTCCTCTACTCTGTTAGGGAGGGGAACTACAGTGCTGATAACGAGAGTGGGGAACAACCATGAGGCACGCCAATATTCCGCACCTCATAGGAACCCTATTAGATGAAACAGGTTGTGATTCAGTTCCGCCACAAACCACCTGTACGTAATGTCCGTACACCACTTAGGCGCGGTGCGTAAACAGCTATTACTGGTTGCCTACTTAGGAGGCAGTAACACTTCTCTTTAAATTAAAACATGTAATTTTTTACTTGCAAATGGTAATATTTAGACCATTTTGGCAAAAGACATTGATGTTGCTCATTTTGCCGGCATTTCGTAATATCTAGTCAAAAATAGGGAATGTTTCCTGTAGCATACTTTCATTGCAGCAATAAGGGTGGCAACACCCCCTTTCAACATGAAAGGGGTGGGTTACAAGTACACGACATTTGTTTGATTAATGATTACGGTCTAAATAATTAGTAACTATTACTTTGTTTTTGTCCCGCAAGCAGTTTCCTAAACATGTCAATAAATATGTATTTTTCTCAAACATTTGTAGCGTCTATCGCTCTTGCTATTTGACCTGGACCATAGGTTACCTATCTCAATCTTTCTATTTCCACCTCAGGAATAACCTATCAAAATTTGCGGTCTTGTTTTAGATACACGCTGTATGTGGGTTCGACATCGCCTTATCGCAAAGATTTTAACTGAAGTATAGACGATTTGTTATCGCCAATTTTTAAGAAATGTACATATAGCGGAAATACATTGTAAAAACGTTAGACTAAGTGAAGTCTAATCACTTTTAATTATTTTGCCCTGGGACATCAAATATCCGTTAGTAAAATTTTATGGATACATATAGTCAATTGCATTCGAATTCATAAATCTGACAGTTGCACGTTAATAAAGAGGGGTCTTTCTTATGTATACTTGTCCTAAGTTCTACTACACTTATCATTTATCATAATATAGATATACTAAATAAACATAAGATATTTATGTAACGACAATTTTGGAAAATAATTCCTATATCTATTTAAATTGCATATTTTGACATAACCTTAACTTGTATTACTTACGTGCCGAACTTGGTAGAAACCTGTCAAATAGTTTCAGAGATATAACTTACATTCTTAATTTCTTGCTGCATTTCTATCTTCCAAAATAGCAGATCAATTACAATATCCGTCACTAAATTAAATGCTCACATGACGCACTGTCAACCTATAAAATTTGGTTTTAATTGGCCAAATGATTGCTGAGATATGGCATAGCGTCATAAATTTGGAATGGCTGCCATTTTAAAAATTAGTACCCGGCGTGGTTGAAAATTATAAAAGCCGTATGTCCTTACTAAGTACTCGATGTGTTTCGAGTTTAGTAAAATTAGGCTCACTCCTTGTTCAAAAGATTTTTTTTGGAAAGGGACACACAGACACAAATGCACATACACATACACAGAGACAGGAAAGTAATCTCATAAGCCTAGTTTTACTTTGGAAAGTAGGCTGAAAAATAACGTGTATTTTGGGAATTCAAATTCAAACAAACACGTTCATCACAATGGCCATGTGACTTTTACCAGATATGCTCTCAATGGGCGAATCAACGTTGGGGCCATACGCAGAAGATGAAAATCGGTCTGCTTTGTTTTTAGTCTATGACTGTGACTGAAAGCCAAGGAGGTTACAAAATCTAAATTTAGCCATTAAGCAGTTGAAATTTGAAAGTTTTCCATCGCTTTTTGTCTCAAATCTAGGTATACATAATGAAGTTGCAACTTACTTCTTGAGTTTCACAATTGAAAAAATCGTCAGTTATAAAAATCAATTTTTAGCCTAAGTTTAGCCAACCACGCATTTTAATGAAGCCATATTTCACTCTTGATTTCAAATAACCAACTTAAAAAAAAAATTTGTTTGTAAAAAAATTAATGCAAAGTAGTATTAAGTGAACAATTATTTCTTGTATAATTTCAAATAACATACTGTAAAATGCTTATCTAATAGGTTTAATTTTGGCAGTACAATCGTTATTGTGTAATTTTAATTTCCGAAGCGTACGCTTTAGTTCTTATTGCATGATGTTATTTTCGTTGTGTAAACCTCTTTATAGGCTGTTCACGGTAAACTGAGCACTTTTGGCAGACTTGTTAAGTATCTCCTACTTTTATATAATTGTTAACTCTTCTGTATCATGTGAGATTGACATTGACATGGGCATCGTGACTTTACCCATGCGTTAAGGAAGTAAAAGTGTAAAATTTTTAAATAAGTAAAAATTTTAGAAATTTTCTAATTGTTACATTTTTGTGCATTTAAGTTAAAAAGAAAAATAAATAATTTCGGTGTTCAGAAATGTTTGCATAACAGTTGTAATTCAACGTTAAGACGTGGAACTACTTTTCTTCCAGCATTACCAACATAAGAGGGAAGTATCCTTGCCAGCTTGGATTTACGTATTTTCCTCCATAACTTAAATTTTGGAGTAAATATTTAAAAACCAAGCTAGTCAAGGCATAGGGATCATCTTAATAGGTATTTAGAAAATTTACTTATTTTTCGCATATTATTAGTTTCACATGTGTAACCGTAATCAAATATGGCTTATTTATTTAATAATGCCAATCCCACATGAGAAAATACAGGTATAATTGAAACCGTACAAAATTCAACAAATTTGATAAGTAGTTCTTAATGTCATGTTTAACTTTTGATTTGTGATGCCTGGTGATAAATTTTCATGACGAATATTTGTATTAAAAATGGAATATGTAATGGATACTACTCCCGGGTGAGTAGTGTGAGTGACATTTGTCATAGGATGTTTTCAGAAGTGCAGAGTAATGAAGGACGAGGCGTGTGGGGTTGCAGTACACGCTGCTGACGGAGATCCGGGAGCTGGTGGTGGTTGAGGACCGCGCGAGGTTCGACGAGCTGGTGTACCGACGCGAGATGGAGGGCCAGCGCTGCCGAGAGCTGCGCGAGATGCTGGACCAGCGCCACGGACACCCGGCGCCGCGGGTCAGTACGCTGCTCGCTCGCCTCCACCTTACCTCCTCTTTGCAACTTAGCTCAGTCGGCGGTGTCGAGGGCGCCAAACACTTCATGACGAGGCGTCGCAACTAAACAGTCCAGATTGCCGTTCACTACTAAATATGGTGATCAATTATAATGTTACTCATGTTTCTTATTTCAAAACTATAATTGGGAAATTGATGTTTTTCCAAGCGCCACGGGCACCCCACATTTTCTACAAGACACTCCCGGTACCTCTTTAGTAACACAGAAAGGTTTCTACACCCCTGCTCTCAATCCACGCCATCTTGGATTCATAGAATTTTCGCTAAAACCTGCATCACGATCTTCGAAGGACAGGTTTTGATACTGACGTGAAAAGCTGCCATCCTCAACAGTTTAGTTCATGAAATAGCAGCACAGCGCTGTGATTAAGTTTATGATAGTTTTGCATGGCAAGTATAGGCTTCATTACACTAATTATTCTTAAAAAGTCAATTAAAATTACTTCAGGATATCTTTAAACTGTTTGTGTTTGATACTTAATATTAATAAAATTTTAGAAGTGAATGAAGAGATTTGGGTGGCTCATAACAGCGAAGTCTTGAGAGCCGATGAGGGTGAAGTAGGTGAGTATGAAGCAGCGCCGTAATGAAACGGTGGGGGAAACGGGAAATCTCCGAGAAAATCCGCCGACCTGCGACATCGTCCGGGCAATTTTAGGAGCTTGAGGAAATCTTTAAGAGTATATTTTTGACAACATAATGAATGTCAATGCTATCAGGTAGGCCATGGTAATAATGATGAAGTTTAAGAAGTTCGTACCTCTTAAATCCATGTATTATCCCTATACAAACAATGTAAAACCATACGTTGGTACAGCGCTATGCTGCTACTTCAATACGAGTGCTAACTTGCAAATGTTAGTATGTATATAGGCAAGTGTTAAGACCTTCTTTCTATGGCCGTGGCCTGCATTACACATTCGCTAGACGCTTTTCGTAGTAAAATGAGCATATTTTAAAACCCTGCGTAACTACTTACTCTCTTATCATTTTGTATTCTTCCGCCACATGTCAAATAAGCATTGCCATGGAAAACTTTTTTTCCTACCAGATTCGGAATCTCAATGAATGCTAATAGTTTGGCAACTAAATATTTTCGCCGCCAGGTAGTACTTGTGTTGCATGTGTACCGAATTTTCTACGGTTTGGTATGTACACTAATGGGATAACTGCAATTGTCATAAAATAAATATAACTTGGAAAATCTAACGATTTGTGATAGCTAACAGCCTACAAAAAGAATTAATTATGTTCTTCGCACTAATAAAGTAAATTAAACTAAATATGTTCGAGCATCGACAAAAGCTCAAAGCCAGACACAAGAGCAGTTTTACGGTTTACGATTTTAAACACCATTAAATTTAAAAAAAGGAGTTAATACTTAATATTTTGCATGGGAAAGTGTATGTCCCAATTTGGTCCAAACAAATATTTTTACTCGCAAATGAACACAGTTTCTCCATTTACAGCCAGCTTAAAAGCGAACTCTTTAGAACAGCAGCTCACCGCGGCGGCGGAAATTTTCACTATGCCAAACTCAGCCATAATTAATTTCGTTTCTTTTCCAACCAACTGAACAGACCTTAACGCCACTTATGGATCTGTTGTACATTTGGTCCTCGCCACGCTCGTATTCCCGAGGACACCGCGCCAGGGACAGTCCGCACTCATCCGTCTTCCGCTGGTAAGTATTCTAGTTAACTTCTCTCAGTACCCACCATCTTAAGTTTTATAGAATGTTCCCTACAGCCTGCATTAATGGACACTCTATCTGGAGAATTTTTCCAGCCCTTGAGGCCGAGACACGCGAACAATAAGCTACACCAATAGAGGGATTATGGGGACTTTGGTACATCGGGAACTGGGACCGGAGTGTTGGAACTGTTCGTGCTTTGCCATTTCGGCCGACCGGCGACCATCTGGGAACCATGTCAACTCAACCTTAACCTTTGACACTAAAAATTTGAAAAAATCCAAACTATTTATAAAAATATTATATTAAGAATATTTTTAAAATGTCAAAAAATTATTTTAAAAACTTAAATTTCTGGAGGTCTATATACCACCCTCCTCCCATACTCATTTCAAAATCTTGGTAGGTGCAGTCCGCCATCTTAGTAGGTGTCACAGCCACCGTCCACCATTTTGGCCGGTGCAGTCCGCAATCTTGGTAGGTGCAGTCCGCCATCTTGGTAAGCATCAAAGCCACCGTCCGCCATTGTGGTAGGTGCAGCCATCCACAATTTTGGTCAGTGCAGTCCACAATATTGTAAAGTGCAGCCATCCGCCATATTGGTCGGTGCAGTCAGCCATCTTGGTAGGTCCTACAGCCACCGTCCGCCATCTTGGTCAGTGCAGTCCGCCATCTTGGTAGGCCCTACAGCCACGGTCCGCAAACTTAGTTTTTCGTTTGTCATTTGTTTATACATTACTAGAGTTTGTCTCTCACCTTCGATCGACCGCCATCTTAGGTTTTCGTTTGTCATTTGTTATATATTGGTGGTGCTGTTCTCAGACTCACCGCCCAGCAGACGACTGGACCCCTCCACTCTCCGCTGCCAATATATTTAATTGACCAATCGCGCCACCCCTGATTGTCATTGGCTATTTGCCCACCCCCTTCCAATATATTTAATTTCGCTGCCAATGTTTATCATTGGCTAATTACTCGGGTGTTTTCGGAAACCTTCGTTCAACTAATAAGTCGGTTCCCCTCTAACCCTGTTTCTCATTGGCTATTCACCCCACCCTCATCACACCCCCCTACCAACTTCCAATTATTCACCTTCGTTCGACCAATTAGTCAACCGGCTTTAACCCCCCCCCTCCTGATTATCTTTAGCTATCTACGTCACGTGACAATCTGTTGCAATGGCTAATTGCTCGTGAATTTTCGGAAACATTCGTTTCGACCAATCGGCGACCTAATTTAATCGCAAGAGCGGACTATTTTTTCCCCTTTAATAATTCTCTATAAGACGCACCGTGAGTGCCATCGCGAAATAAGTCATGTTTATCGTTCTTAGAAACGTTCGTGTGTTGTCTGAGCGGCAGTAAAATCTTTTCGGCCATTTTGGCATTTGGGACGGTGCGCTAGGTTAGTTAGTGCCTTGGACAAACGGGACGAGTTACCGTACCAGGCGAAAAATTTTCTCCTGTTTTTCGTCCTCGAAACGTGGCTGACTCGTGATTCTGAAAGCCCAACGCTGCGGATTCGATGTGAGAGAAAATGGCGCAACACCCGTTCTCTTATAATGAACACATATAAATTTTATTATTAGTTAATACTAGATTCTCGTAAAATAGTAGCGTGAGTTTCCATTATCTAGGTGGTGTGCAAGCTAAAATAATAATAAAAGTAAATTTTATACTATTTTGAGTAGGAACGAGCTGCCAGGGCAAGCGGGAACAAGTATGGACTAAACCTAGAAACTATTATGGCATTCACGTGGTGGGATTTTTAAAATACAAATTCTGGTCGAACGAGTTGAGTATCGAACCCGGGTCCCCTTGAACAGGTGTCTGGTGTTGACTTGTTCGTGCAGATATCTATGTTTATTATTCTATGAATTGAAGTTGTCTTCTGTGAGAAATAAAACAAGTTGCTGGAGCGACAAACCTCCCCCTGGCGGTCAGTGCACTACGGCAAAGTCCAATTCAACACCTGGTGCAGCGCGGCTGGCCTTGTGCGCGAGTTAAGATTACGACTGCATATGCCTCTCGTTTACTACTGTGATGGGGCTCGTGACCACTTCTTTAAATATGCTGTTGTCTTAATAATTTATAATGAGTCTATAAGTCTCGCCTGCAATTGGGATATTTCGGGCTCTGTGTGTGTATTTACGTGTGTGTGAGTAGGTGTGTGCATTTTACCTATTAACAAGTGGAGTGTGATCGATCCCCACCCCCGCCCCCTTATTTCTTAGTTTCACAGCATAACAAAGTATATTTGGTTTCGTCAGAGATAATAAAAAAAGTCTCATTTATATTTTTTATACGAAAAAGAATCTAAGATGGAGTTCGAGGCAGTATTTATTTCCAGAAAAAGGTTGTATATAGAATTGAGTTTCTATATTCCAAAGGGATTAATATAAATGTAAAATTTCATGGTCTCCGTAATGCGCTGACTGCAATACGCTGTAATTTTTTTTCGCACTTGTGGAGTCTTTCCTTATATGTCACGACGAGATTGAAAGGTGGTGAATGAGAGCTGTATACGCATGTCTTTGCTGGAATTCGTATTGTGGTATAAAATTTGCATGGTGGACTAGCATCTCGGGAATAAACCTATTATTTAGTTCGCGTAATTCATAAAGAGTGAATACTATTGACACCTGCTGGATTAGAAGTCGCACACATATACATACTCATTTTCTCATGTCACTTTTCATTCCGCTAAATACACGTAGCAGTGTGTTTGGTCTCTAAGGGGGATGATGGGGGTGTTTTACTGCAGTTCTTATATATCTCTTAATGGAGTGAGCGCAGACGAATGTATGAAAATACAGAAATTGTTTTGACGAAGATAACTGTTTTTTATGATTTTGTACTTGTGGTGGATGTACCTTTACGCTAGCGTCTCCTCGCAGTATATAATTTTTTCCCTGCAAAGCTTACTATATGTGCATTATTTACGTGTATAGAGAATTTTATATGCTGACAATGGCTGCTAGAAAAATCACCGCATGTGGAGTATTCATAGGTTTATTTTTCGCTGCCTAAATTTCTAATGTANGGGGGGGGGGGTTGGAAATGTTTTTATGATGAGTGTCTATGCCTGTGTTAGGAGGAATGCATGGAATCCTTCACTGTGCGTGTCGCATACCGTGAAGGTAGCGAAATGGATTTAACTCTGTTTTTTGGGTTTTTCGCGGCATAATTGCTTTACAGATAGCAGCAAAACGCATCCGTACATGGCACATGATTTTTTTTAAAAATACTTTATTTTTTTAATAATTAAATTTATACTTGTAAAATATATATACGGTATGTTAGTGGCGGCTAATCTCTCATTGAATACTTTCGTCTTTAAATTATAACTTTACTGATTTACAAAATAGTTTATTTTCTTTAAATTATAGCAAAACTGATATACTAAATATGTTTTCTTTATGAACAGTGTTTTTTTTTAAACTTGTGTGAGCAGGACATAACTTGAGATAAAATAAATACATATATAGATATGGTTTTAAATACATTCATTTATGCGCACACATTACAGTATTGTAATTCTTCTTCTTCATAATATAAGAATTTCTTTTTTAACATGTGTTTTTTCCCTGAGTCTTGGTGGGCAATACACAAGCAATATCTTTCTAAATGCACAATAAGTTGTTCAAAGTTTTTTTTTAATTATCACGGGTTATCATAACACCACTATCTTAGGCCTTCAGCGATACACGGGACACAGCAATATCTTCGATTTTTGCACTCGTGAAGTCTTGTGGCGTACACCTCGACGAGCTGTCAAATCGCTGGGCAGCGGCAATGCTTGTGAAGGTGTACAAGTTCGGTCCGATGGGAAACGCATTGCGAATCGCCGACTATTGGTGTCTGCTTAACACATACATGGATAATAGGGAATATTGGCAGTGTCAAGTATTGCCGGAATTACCTCGTACGGAATATTCCTCTCGTCCCACCTTAATCAGCGCGTTTCGTACGGCTGTATGCGGTACGTCTGTTGCATGGTGCGGTCGAGGTGCTTCCATATACACAGTAGTAAAAAAGTGAAAACGTTGATTTTCTTTTCTTTGTAACTGTATAAGATGACTATCTGCTTGATGTTGTAAGAGTCCAAAAAAACAAAAACCTTGAATGTTGAAAAACATTTTTTGTAGATGTTTTTTTTGTTACATAAATTAATTTAAGGCTCCCATGAACACACCTTGTTTAAAAATTTTTTAACGTACCCATAAAAAACTCTATCGAGGTCCATACACATAGGGCACCTGTATTCTCGATTGGTTTCCACGCCGAGTACTGCTTGCCAGTAAACTTCTTCTTCCACGGGTACAGCTTGCGAGGTATATAACTTGCACAAGGACATCGTCTTCTAAGGCATTGGGGGGGGGNGGGGGGGGGGGTCTTCTATTGGTAGTGCGTCTTCAACGGGGACGTCATCTTCAACCGGAAATTCGTCATCCATGGACACAAACGTTGCTAGGGCTGCCTGGTGGGACTTGCACCAACTCCCGCAATGCGGTGTGTCGGGAACCGAGGTGGTGCAGCCCTAGAAAGACTCCTTGAACTGGAGGCAGTCCCGTATGTCTTCTTCCTGCTGCAGGTAGGCCGGCAAATACTTTAATATGGTCGAAATTACGTAAGGTTCGTAGACCAGCAGAAATGTTTTCGCCAGGTACGGTGACTCGTCCCGTTTGTCCTAGCGCACCGTCCCAAATGCCAAAATAGCTTGAAAGGATTTTATGGCCGCTCAGAAAACACACGTACGTTTCTATGAACGAGAAAAATTACTGTTTTACCGAGGGGGCTCAGGGTGCGTTTAAAAAGAGTTTGTAATGGGTAAAAATAGTCCGCACTCGCTATTAAAGTTGGCAGCCGATTGGTCGGAACGATGGTTTCCAAAACGAACCAGTAATTAGCCAATACAAGAGATTGTCATGTGATGTGGATAGTCAATGGGAATTAGGGGTGTGGGTGTATGCCTGCCGACTAATTGGTTGAACGAAGGTGAATAATTGATGGAGCATGTTTTGGGGGTGGTATAATTAGCCAATGAGAAACAGTGGTTGAGGTGATCCAACAAATATATCGAACGAAGGTTTCCGAAAACACCCGAGTAATTAGCCAATGATAAACATTGGCGGAGAAATTAAATATATTGGAAGGGGGTGTGTAATTAGCCAATGATAATCAGGGGTGGAGCAATTTGTCAATTAAATATATTAGGAGGGGGTAATGTAGGGGGTCAGTCGTCTTCTGGGCGCGGGTCTGGAGACAGCACGAGCAATTATAAATAAATGACAAAAGAATTAACCAAGATGGTGGTAGAACGAAAGTGAGAGACAAACATCAGTAATGTATAAACAAATTACAAACGAAAAAAAGTAGATGGCGAATGGTGGCTGTGACGCTTACCAAGATGGCGCACTGCACTGACCAAAATGGCAGACGTTTGCACCTACGATGATGGCCAACGGTGACTGTGACGCCTACCAATATGGCGGACTGCACCTATAGTCCAGAGCTCACGAGAAGGCGAGGCTCTGGAATTCGGGCAGGGTGGGTGAGCGGGAGGGTGGGCCCGGTGGGCCCCAATGTCGTCACCATCGCCTCCAACCTGTACTACCAGTACTAAAACTATCAGTTCGCAGGGAGATTTTCCTTTCATACGACACGCATACAAATATACTCTTTAATGTCATGGTATACGCCTCTATTATTTCTTTTGACAATAACCTTTAATTTCGCCATTTTAGGTGCCCGTTTGCCTGGTGCGCGAAATGTTTTACATCGTGTTTAAAGTACACATTTTTAAAGCTAGCTATTTATTGTGCATATACGCAATCTGTTCCAGTACGAAAATTTATCACATTTCACAATAGTTACAATTGTTAAAACATATTTTACATTACCAATACTAATTTTAATACTTTCAGTATGGCCAAAAACAACATTTTTATAAACTGTTTTAACTTAAATTGTTTTACTTAAATACCTGCGAAACAACCATAGTGACCTGAAAACAATTTTGATGGTATACATTTAGGGCTAAAACAGTTAAGACAAGGAATGGATAACTTTAAAATACTCTGAAAAGATATACTCTTACTGCTTAACTCAAACAGTGGATGTTGTTGTTCGATGATAATTTATTCACTTTCGGGAAGTGGCAGAGCCAGTTCCGATTCGGAAGAGGAAAATTCGTCGTCAGATGAATCACTCGAGCCACTGGAGTCACGGTCTAGGCATATCACAAAACTATATATTGCGTCTTCCATGCGACAGTCCTTTTGTCAGTAGTCTGCTTCTATATTTTGGACCTCCGAACAGTATCCTTGCCAGTCTTCTTCAGCGACAGAAGATATTGCTTCCGTCGTGATTTCCATTAGCTTTGTAAACGACAAGCTGGCAGTAAATTTTCTTTTCCCGCATTAGTCTCTTTGTTTTAGACCACACTAGTTCAATGGTATTAAGTTCGCACATATAAGGAGGAAGTCTAAGAACATCGTGTCCGTGCAGTTGATACCTGCCAATGCTGAAGTTTGGAAGTAGGTATTGAATCTGCTCTGCGGCGTGAGGTGCCAGCACTTGATGCTAGCCCTCAGTGATAGGGCGTAGCAATACGTCGACACTGTTGTCTCTAGGTCCAATTAACTAATACATTACACTTTATTTGCGAGTTCACTTAATCGAGTTATATTGTTGCTTGAACAGGTTAACTAGTACACGAACTCACGAGACAAACTCCCCCCCCCCCTTTTTTTT